>PVKV010023588.1:0-32998 GCA_004027835.1 Alouatta palliata | reverse complement strand
TTCCTCCCCACCTCCCGTCTCCCTATTCCCTATCCCTTCCACCTGGTGTCTTCCCAGGTAGTCAATGTGCCCTTCCAAATTTTAGACATTTTCTGAAAATATTTCTTATAGTTTTTTTTTCTTTTTTTTTTTTTTTGAGACGGAGTTTTGCTCTTGTTACCCAGGCTAGAGTGCAATGGCGCAATCTCTGCTCACCGCAACCTCCGCCTCCTTGGTTCAAGCAATTCTCCTGCCTCAGCCTCCCGAGTAGCTGGGACTACAGGCACGCGTCACCACGCCCAGCTAATTTTTGTATTTTTAGTAGAGACGGGGTTTCACCACGTTGACCAGGATGGTCTCGATCTCTTGACCTCGTGATCCACCCCCCTCGGCCTCCCAAAGTGCTGGGATTACAGACGTGAGCCATCGCGACTGGCTCTTATAGTTTTAATATTAGATCTGCTTTTTTTTTTTTTTTTTACTTCTTTGAGGACTTTGAAAGTATGAGTATTACTCTTTCTTTGCCAGTTTTACATGTTGTTTTCCTCTGATCTGGAAAGAGTCTTCCTTATGTCATTTCCTTTCTCTCTGTGATTGTTTCCTTGCCTTTGCTTATTGCCACTTATTAATTTTTGAGGCTATTGTATATCATGTAATTTTTGAGATAATCCTGAGTTAACGCTTTACTTCAGTTAATTCCATTTCTTCCCAATTTCTGTACACTTTTTTAATTATTATAATTCTGATTCCTAATTTTTCATATCATTACATACTTGTTTGAATATATTTCCTTCTCTATGGTGAACAAATTATAGATTTCTTCTGGTTCATGGTTGTTCTTCAGAGGGAGAAAGTTTTCTTCAGTTAAAATATGTAAAATTATTGGCACATACTTCTGTCAGTTTATTAAAATCTACGTTGTTTGGTAGGTTTTGTTTCATGATGGTTGGGAGAATTGTTAGTGCTCCAATTTTATGGTTTGCTTTTGTCTTTTAGAACTGTAATATTCTCATGTCTTTTTTTTTTTTTTTTAAACTTTCACACCTGAAATACCAATGGGTGCTTTTTAACTTTTTCTCTTTTAAAATATATTTTATTAATTAACACACAATAGTTGTGTGTATACATATGTTAGGAGGTACACAGTGATGTTTTGATACATACAATTGAGTGATCAGATAAGAGTATTATCTTATCAGTCCTCTCAAACATTTATCATTTCTTTCTTTGGGAACATTCAATATCCTCCTTCTACCTATTTGAAACTGTATAATATATTAATCTCAACTATAGTCATCTTACAGTGCTATAGAGTGCTGGAACTTATTCTTCTATCTAGCTATAATCAAAATATGGTATGGCAAAGAAACAAATAAACAGCCCAATGTAAGAGAATAGCGAGTTCAGAAATTAATCCTCATGTCACAGCCAACAGATTTTTGACAAAGATTCCAAGAGCATACCCTGGGGAAAGGACACTCTCCTCAATAAATTGTGCTTAAAAAACTTCATATTCAAAGAAGAATGATACTAGACTACATCTCTCAGCCTACCACAAAAAAAAAAAAATCAACCCAAATGGATTAAATTTTGCGCTTAATTCTGGTAGACAGTTAAGTTACTTGGGAACAGTTACATTTTTTGTCATATTTCTTTTAACCATTAGTTGGTAGAACTAGAGAAGTGTTTGGTAGAACTAGATAAGTGTGTGCCACTATTTTGCCAAAATCTCTTTAAATATTTTGTTCAGCATTATGTGGTTTATGAGGATTTGGGCCATTTTGGGTGAAAATAGCATTTTTTTCTATTCCTATATGACTTCAGGGGATTCTTTCCTTTAATTCTTTTGGGTGTTTCTTTCTCTTTCTCCAGTGCTATGCAGCTTTATTATCTACTTCACTGACGTACTCAGCTGTAGACTCAATGGTGACCCTCTGCACATCTCGAGAGCCCTCTCCCTTTGGAGCTCTCCCTGAAACACTGATTTATAAATTAATTAACTGGCTATTAGTTTTTTCCCCTAAACGGTTTTTTCTATTATCTACTCCAAAAGGTCATTCTGATTTCTACATTCACAAACATTATTAATTTGTTTTTCTCAAAGTGAAATTTAATTCAACTCAGCATATAAAAAGTATTACCTCTCCTATGAATAAAACATTATCAAAACATATCCTCCCTATCTCATACTCCAATGGTATGCATGATCTAACACCCAAAACTAGTAAAGCCTCAATTAATCATTTCCATTCTACTCTAATCCATACTTTCTATTTTCTCAATTCCAGAAGTTGCCAGCAACCATCACAAAATAATTAACTAATTTCTTTGCCCAGATTGTAAAATAAAACATGCATTTGGCTCTCTATTTCTTCTAATCAGCAGCTTCTCTATAGTATGTATTGTACAGAGCCTAGAAAGCTAAAATTTGTATTTACTAGACAGCCTTTGAAGCTAGCATTCAAATTACCTACTTTAATTTCAGAAGTGAGTTGAAACAGAAAAAATGAAAAAATTGAGTAATGTACTTGATAATATAACCCTAAGCAGATATAGGAAGACCTTAACAATTTTCAATTTTAAAAGTTCTTATTTTTTATCTTTTGTATCATACCAAGACAGTAGTTCACTTGAATGTTTTATCTGTTTAATTTTTTTGAATTATAGTTTAATTTAGTTTGTATAGTCTTTCCAATGAGTATATAAACCATTTATAGATATTTCCCAAAATTAACAATCACTCCTAAGAGCAAATATTTTTAAACTATTTAACTCTGCAATTGAACACACTGACTTTTCCCTACAACACTAGACACGTACTGAAATTCTGTAATAGGAAAACTATTATTTTACCTAAGCAATGTATCTGCTAACGCCAATCATGTGAACTTGAAAAAATAGCTTAAATTCTCCAACTTCCTGTACATTCTCCCCACTCCCTTTTTTTGAGACAGAGTCTTGCTCTGCAGTGCAGTAGAGCAATATTGGCTCGATGCAGCCTCTGCCTCCTTGGTTCAAGTGATTCTCATGTCTCAGCTTCCTAAGTAGCTGGGACTGCAGGCATGCACCATCACAGCCAGCTAATTTTCTGTATTTTTAGTAGAGACAGAGTTTCACTACATTAGCTGGACTGGTCTTGAACTCCTTCCCTCAAGTGATCTGCCCACCTTGGCCTCCCAAAGTGCTGCTGGGATGATAGGCATGAGCCACTGCACCAAGTCCATTTCTTCTCGTGTAGAAATGTATTTCTTTTATAAGCCTTACTTGCTTATATATGCTAGCATACTGAAACAGTACTGCAGTACGAGGTACCTGGAAGTCACACAAAAATTACTTGCTGCAAACATTAAATAAATGCTTTCTAAGCAGTAGCAGAAGGTGACATAGGGCCTGGTGTTTTCTTACTTTGCATCTAGCAAAAAAAAAAAAGAGCAGCCATTGTAGCCTCACTCTTCCCCAGATAAAAGAATGTGGTAATAATACCAGTCCAAAATCTTCACACTACATCTAAACAGGGTTACTGTGTGCTAAATAGTTTAACAGAACCCAGAGACCTCTTGTGTTATAGAGGAAATGTCCAGGATATGATTTTTTAAAATTAAAACAAGAACCAGGCATCACAACTTGAATAAGAAACTCAACTGTCACGAACACTAAGATAAACCAAATGATGGCATTATTTGACAAGGATTTTAAGGTACCATCATAAAATGCTTCAGTTACAAATTATCTTCAAACAAGATAATAGAAACTTCAACAAAGAAATAGAAATTATTAACAAGAACCAAATAACATTATGGAATTTAAAAAAACAAATTTCAAAATGTACTGAGTGGGCTCAAATTAGAGTAGCAATAATTAACATGAGGCTAGATCAATAGAATTTTAAAAATCTAAACAACACTGGAAAAAAGACTGAAAACTAAAAACAGAGCCTCAGAAAACTGTGGAACCACAACAAAGATGAATTATGTATAGCATCAAAATTCCAGGAGAGAAGAAAGAATTCAATTAAGCAATAGTAGAAAACTTTTCAAATTTGGCAAAAGACACAAACATAGAGATCCAAAAAGTTGAGCAAACCACAAATGGAAACAAAAATCAAGAAACATCAAAATTAAGCTTTTGAAAACCAAAGACAAGAAAAAAGTCTTGAAATTCCCTGAGAGAAATGGCACATTATCTACAGGAGAACATCAAACTAAATGACAGATTTCCCACCTTAACTCATGGAGGTTAGAACAAGGAGGTACACAATTTTTCGAGTGCTGAAATAACTCTCAACATAGAATTCTATAACCAGAAAAACCCATCTTTAAGAAATGAAAAAGAAATAAGGATACTCACAGAAAAAGAAAAATGAATACAACATGTCTGTGAAAAATCTACCTTTAAGATTGGGTAAAGGAATAAACTTACCATAAAGAAAATAATTTTTTAAAAATAAACTTAGACTTCCATTTCATGGTCTCACACATAAGGAGCTTAGAAGTGGCTACGCCATCTTCACAATAAGTGGAAATTTTATCAAAATAAAAAAAAATCAACTCTTTTTAGATAAGTCAAAGAAGTGATGCCATGGGGCAAACCACTGCAGCAAAAATTGGAGACAGGTAGGAAACAACAGAGAATCACAACCTCATGGAGCAGAAATCTATGAGCAGAAAATTCAGTGGGAACCAGTGCTGGGATAGGAAATCCTAAACTATAATTGGTTAATTCTAGATGCTCAGTACTCAGTATTGACACGTCTGAGAGTGAAATACTCCAAGGAGATCCAGTCATGAAGGATGGGACATGTTTTATTTTTGTAGGTGTTACCTCCAGGGGTTCTACCAGGTCCTCACAGTGAATATCACAAAAATAAATAAACAAAAATAACAACAACAACAACAAAACTTCCTCATGACTTCAGGCTGTGGAGGGAAAAATGAATATATTTTGAAATATCACAGAGCATTCTGTTCTTCTTAACAAGGCTTTCCTTTAGAAGAAAAGAACCAGAGCCTAATCGACCTGGAGGAAAGGAAATACCCAAATCCAGCTGGCTCTACCAATTCATGTGATAGAAATAAACTATTCAGCCCCAGCTAAGTCTTCTCCAGCCATCCTGTCTAGCATGAGGGGTGATGGAGGAGGGGCAAAAATAACTGAGAAGCACTGATGACTTCACAGTCCAGGAACACAGACTCACCAAAACACGGAGACCTAATCATAGGACTAGAGAACACTTCCCCTTCTCCTAAACCGTAATAGTCCATTACTAAAGGCCTATTTACACTACCACCTTTATTCTGGTAAACTCCGACTGCCTTTTCCAAAAAAGAAAAGAAAAAAAAAAAAACCATCACAAAATGCTCCAGTTACAAATTATCTTCAAACAAAATAATAGAAATTTCAACAAAGAAATAGAAATTAACAAGAACCAAGATTATTATAGAATTAAAAAAAAAACCCATAAATTTTAAAATGTGCTGAGTGGGCTCAAATTAGAGTGGCAATAATTAATATGAGGCTAGATCAATAGAATCTTAAAAATGTGAACAACACTGGTAAAAAGACTAAAAATATATTAAAAGGTAGAAAGAAACAGTTTGAAGTTACTGAACAAGAATAAGAACCACAGTCAAACACGGCAGGTGAGACACAATGGCTCATGCCTGTAATCTCAGTACTTTGGGAGGCTGAGGTAAGTGGATCACTTCAGGTCAAGAGTTCAAGACCAACCTGGACAACCTAGAGAAACCCCAGCTCTATTTTTAAAAAATACAAAAGTTAGCCAGGCATGGTGGCAGTCACCTGTAATCCCAACTTCTTGGGAGCCTGAGACATAAGAATTGTTTGAACCCAGGCAGTGGAGGTTGCAGTGAGCCTAGGTCAGACCACTGCACTCTAGTCTGGGTGACAGAGTGAGACTCCATGCCAAAAAAAAAAAAAAAAAAAGAGGCGGAAATGTTGGAATCATCAGATTAATTTTTTTTAAACTTTGATTAATATTCTAACTGCTTTACCAGCAAATGTAGACAACACATAGAAAGTGGATAATATAAGCAAAAAAAGTACAAATTCTAAGAAACAATACAAAAGAAATGATAAAGAACAAAAATAAGCTAACATAAAAAAGCCTCTGGTGGGTTTATTATGACTATACATGGCTGAAGAATGAATCGCTCAGCCTGAGATTAGGACATTAGAAATTTCAAAAACTTAAAAAGAAACAAACAAGACTGCAAAAAAACAGAACACTCAATGACAGTGGGACAACTACAAAAGTTATAATTATGGATAATGAGAATACCGGAAGGAAAAGAAAGAGACAGTAAGAAAAAAATTGAGCAATAATGACTAAAAAATTCACCAAATTAATGCCAGAAACCTAATGAGACCCAGGAAACTCAAAGAACACCAAGCAAGATAAATGCCAAAAATAAACTACACTCAGGCATGTATGTCTATTCAAACTTGAGAAAAATCAAAGATAAAGAAAAAATTATGTTGAAAGAAGCCAGAGGAAACCAAACCTATAGAGGAATGAAAATAAGAGTTCCATCTGACATTTTAGAAAGCACAGAAACAAGAAGTCAAGTATGGAGTGAAGTATTTATAGTGTTGAGAGAGAAGAAACAAAACAAACAAAAAAATCTGCCACTCCTGTAATGCCAGCCCTTTGTGAGGCTGCGGCAGGTCATCACTTGAGCCCAGGAGTTTGAGACCAGACTGGGCAATGTGGCAAAACCCCATCTCCACTAGCAATATAATAATTAGCTTGTGGGGGGACACATGCCTGTAGTCCCAGCTACTCAGAAGCCCAAGGTGGGAAGATCACTTGAGCCTGGAAGGTAGATGTTGCAGTGATGCCGTAAGCCAAGATCATGTAACTGCACTCCACCTGGGCCACAGAGCAAGACGTCGTCAAAAAAGACAAGACAAGAAAAAAAAAACATGAACAAAATATAAACAACAACAACAACAACAACAAAAACCCACTGTATTCGTCTATTCTCTTACTGCTATTAAAATACTATCTGAGACTGGGTAATTTATAAACTAAAGAGGTTTAGTTAACTCACAGTTCCATATGTCTTCGGTGGCCTCAGGAAATGTACAATCATGGAGGAAGGAGAACAGGAAGCAAGGCAGTCTTACATGGTGGCAGGAGAAAGATCAAGTGCTCGGGGGAAAACTGCCACTTGTAAAACCATCAGATCTCATAAGAGCTCCTCACTATCATGAGAACAGTATGGGGGAAACTGCCCCATTGATTCAATCACCTCCCACCAAGTCCCTCCCTCAACACATGGGGATTACAATTTAAGATGACATTTAGGTGGAGACACAGAGCCATACCATTATCATTCCACCCTGGACCCTCCAAAATCTCGTGTCCTCTTCACATTTCAGAACCCATCATGTCTTCTCAACAGTCCTTCAAAGTTTTAACTCATTCCAATATTAGCCCAAAAGTCCAAGTCCAAAGTCTCATCTAAGACAAGTCCCTTACACCTATGGACTTGTAAAATCAAAAGCAAGTTAGTTACTTCCATGATACAAAGTGGGTACAGGCACTGGGTAAACGTTCCCACTCCAAATAGGAGAGACTGGCAAAAACAGAGGGGCCACAGGGCCCAGGCAAGTCTAAAACCCAGCCAGGCAGCCATTAAATTTTGAGGCTCTGAAATCTCCTTTGATTCCATGTCTCACAACCAGGTCTCTCACTGTCTTGGGAAGCTCCACCCCTGTGGTTCTTCAGGAAACATCATCCCTGTCTGCTTTCATGGGCTGGCATGGAGTGCCTGTGGCTTTCCTAGGTATATGGTGCAAGCTGTCAGTGGATCTTTCTGCAGTCTGGAGGACAGTGGCCCTCTTCTCCCAGCTCCACTAGGCAGTGCTCTAGTGGGAGCTCTGTGTGGAGACTCCAACCCCACATGTCCCTTCTGCACTGCCCTAGCAGAGATTCTTCAACCCATGTCTTCTGCCTACCCAGAGGCACACCATCACATAGAAGCTACCAAGGCTTGGGACTTCCACTCTCTGAAGCAATGGCCAAATCTGTACCTTGGCCCTTTTTAGCTATGGCTGGAGCAAGAGCAGCTGAGTTGCATGGTTCCATTTCCCAGGGCTGCACAGAACAGCAGGGCCCTCAGCCAGCCCCATGAAACCATTTTTTCTCCTTGGCTTCCAGGCCTGTGATAGGAGGGGTTGCCACAAAGATCTCTGTCATGCCCTGAAGACAATTTCCCCATTGTCTCAGTGATTAACATGTTGCTCCTTATTACTTATGCAAATTTATGCAGCAGCATTGAATTCCTCCCCCAAAAATGGATTTTTCTTTTTATTACATGGTCAGGCTACAAATGTTCCAACCTTTTACACTCTGCTTCCCCTTTACATTCAATTTTCACATCATCTCTTTGTGAGTGCATAAAATGGCATGCTTTTAGGAAAAACTAGGTCACCTCTTGGAGTCTTTGCTGTTTAGAAATTTCTTCTACTATATACCCTAAATCCTCTCTCAAGTTCAAAGTTCTATAGAAGAGGCAAAATGCTGCCAGTCTCTTTGCCAAAACATAGCAAGAGTGACCTTTGCTCCAATTTCCAATATGTTCCTCATCTCCGTCTGAGACCACCTTGGACTGGACTTCATTTTCCATACCACTATCAGCATATTGGTCAAAACGATTCATTCAACAAGTCTCTAGGAAGTTCCAAACTTTTGCACATCTTCCCGTCTTCTTCTGAGCCCTCCAAACTGTTCAAACCTCTGCCTGCTACCCAGTTCCAAAGCTGATTCCACATTTTCAGGTTATCTTTGTGACATTACCAAACTCTACCAGTAGTAATTTTGTTAGTCAGTTCTCACAGTGCTATAAAGATACTACCTGACACTGGGTAATTTATAAACAAAAGAGGTTACTTTGACTCACAGTTCTACAGGGCTGGGGGGGCCTCAGGAAACTTACAATCATGGAGGAAGGAAATGGGAAGCAAGGCAATCTTACATGCAAGCAGGAGAGAGAGAGTGTGCACAGGGAAAAACCGCCACTTTTAAAACCATCAGATCTCATGAGAGCTCCCTCACTGTCATAAGAGCACCATGGGGGAAACCGCCCCCATAATCCAATTACCACCCACCAATTACCAGATGGCAGAATCAGTGTTTTCAGCCCTTTTCCCCAGAGTCACCTCCCTCAACACATGGCAACTACAATTTGAAATGAGATTTGGGTCAGGACAAAGAGCAAAACCGTATCAACCACCAACCTTGAGTTCTGTGCCCTGCAAAATTATCTTTCGAAAGTCAGAGAAATATAAGCTTTCTCAAACAAAAATTGAGAATCTGTTGTTAGTTGACTTGTTTTTCAGGAAATGTTAAAAGTTTTTCAGAGAGACAGAGTTTTATGCAGATCAGAAATTCAGATCAACATAAAGAAAGGAAGAGCACTAGAGAAGGAAGATAAGGAAAGGTTTTTCTTATTGCTAAGTGATCTAACAGATAACAGTTGGTTCAAGATAATAATTATAGCAATGCTTTCAACAATGGAAAATTATAGTTTCTTTATTGGTGACATGTTTCCTTGATTTCTTGTGTGTTTGAAGAAGCAGTCATCCATCTCCTCCAGTCTTCACTTACTGGTGTCAGGAAAGAAAGGCCTTCACCAGTAGGCCTGCCTATGGATTTTAGGAATATCTCAGAATTTTTTTTAGGAATGCACCTATTCTACTCCTCCTGTTTTCTCTTGGGGAAGTGGGTTGGGTAAGGAGTGTTAGGACTGTATGCCTTTTCCCTCAAAATCAGGCTGAGTGCTGAGAACCTCCCATTTATCAGTGCAGTGTCCTGAAGCACTCAATGTTAAGCTGCCTCTGCCAATCCTGAAGAGTCTACCTGTCTCTGTATGTGCTAATACATGACCTGTGGAGACAGTGTGAACTACTTCTATGGGCAATACCCAGGGTGGCAGCTACAGGGGAATAGGATGGGAGGAGTTCTATAGGTGTTCATGGGCTAGATGCAGGAGTCCACTGGAGATGCACACTAAAAGGTTAATAGGTGGATTCTCTTAGTGGAAGCAGCAAGGGAGTATTAACTGTGGCTCACTGTTGAGTTTTGTGCCCTAGTTGCTGTGCCCTTCTAACCTGTTTTCCTGCTCCTAGCTGCCCCAGGCTGTTCGGACATGCCAACCCCCTCAGTGCTCTGATTAAGGTGTGAAGTGGTCCTCTTGGGCAGTGTCCAGCAAGGCTGAGGAAGCCTGGTGCTTACTGCCCTTTCACTTTCCTCAGTGGCATAAATCCTGAGCTTCAGGGATTCTTTCCTGGCACTGAGCTATGCTGCCTTAGGGGAGGGATTATTTAGGTAAAGTCCAACTCTTCTTACCCTCTTCAGTGTGTCTATTCACAGATTGTTCTGCTCAAACAATGCACTGAAGAGGGTACGTCTTCAACGGTACTCATTCATGGGTGGTTATCGAAATTGTTTTTTTTCCTATGGGGGAGAAGGGCTGAAAACACACTGATTCTGCCATCCTGTTGATGTCACTTTCAATATTTTTGCATTTTTCCCCCCAACCATCCATGAAATATCCCCCATGGTAGATCATATTGTAGGCCATAAAATGAAACTCGATGAATTTAAAATAATTCAAACTACACAGAAAATTTACAATGGAATGAAAATGGAAATCAGTAACAATAGTACAAAGTAAAATAAAATCCCAGGGCTCCTCAAACCAGTTATGCCAAAGGGAAAGGTAAACCTGGGAACTGAGTTATGCAGCACTGCCATTCCCCTTTTCCAGATGGCTGTGACTTCACAACCCAATGTCGTAACATTAGAAGCAAACCAGTTTCCCACAAAGTCAAAAGGCCTCATGCCTCTCTGGATGGCTGTCCTTATAAATTGCTCACAAGGAAATTCCTTGGTGGCCCCTAACGTTTCAGGATATATGTCCTTCTACATAACAAGCACATACCAGTTGTAACCTTAGGTCTGCAATCTAACTCCTAAAATGGAATTCAGTTAAAATTTCCACTGACAAGGTCGATTATGAGATATCTTCCCAGGTATATGATGCACACAAGATGAGATCAGTCACTCCTCCACTCACACAGAGACTGCTACATAATGGACACTTTCCTCCTTCTTCTTCAAACATTCACCTTATCTTCTGTAAAATGTAGATTTACTGAGCTCTAATTAGAGCATTATAAGAATGTGATCATTTGCCTCAATGCCTGTCACCACTCCTACCCACCCCCTTATTTTTCCTCCATGCTTTTCCCCTTAAATACCAAGCTTCCCAAACCTTCTTTGCAAAACACAGTTAACAGATGCTTCTGTGACATGTTTTTCCCCAAGCAGGTCCTCAAATTTTGGCTCGATGGACCTTGACCAATTGACTCTCTTGCCTCAGTTACTCATTATGGGTTACGTAAGAAATTGAGGAAAGTTCTAAAATTAATAATGTAAGCTTTTACCCCAAGGCCCAAATAAGAAAAGCAATATAAACCTAAAGTGAAGAGAAGAAAGGAAATAATTATAATAGTGCAAATCAATAAAATTGAAAGTAGGAAAATAAAAAAAAAAATCCAGTCATTTTAAAAACTGATAAACCTCTAGTAGGAATGACAAAAGAAAACACAATTAGCAACGTCAAGAATGAAATATAAGCTATCACTACAGATCCTACAGACATTAAAAGGACAGTGAGTGAGTACTATAAACACCTTTATGCTTCTAAAATCCGCAACTTAGATGAAATAAACCAATATCATAAAAACATCAAAAGATAAAAGCTGCACCAAGATAAAATATATAATCAAACTTGCCCTTTGCCAAAGCAATTGAATCTATATTTAAAACATGCCTTAAAAGATGTTCAGGCCCAGATAATTTTACTTGGGAATGCTACCAAATATTTTAAGAATTAACTTCAATTTTGCAAAATCTCCTCTCAAGAACAGAAGAAAACACTTTCTGAAAAATTATATGAGAACAGAATTACTCATATCAAAACCAAACAGCACAAAATGCATATAACTATGAGTAAACATTTATAAATTTACACAAAAAATACACACCAATACACACAAAAAATTTTAAAAAATTGTAAGAATGACACACCATCACCAAGTGAAGTTTACTATAGAGACTCAGACTTGATTATTAGAATATCAATGCCATTCACTATACTAACAGATGAAAGAAGAAAAATCATACATATAAATTGATTCACAAAAAAAGCATTTGACAGAATTCAGTGGCCATCAATGATAAAACATTTGGCAAAGTCAGAAGACAAAGGAATTTTCTGAACTTGATAGTGGATATCTTCAAAAAACCAAAGAGTTAATGCCATCCTGTGAATAAAGACCCCTGTTTCCTACCTCAACCTTTGCCAAGATCAGGAATAAGGCAAGGATGTCCATTCACATCAATCTTACTAACATAATTTCTAGCCACTGCAATAAGACAGGGAAAAGGCATACAGACTAGTAATAAATGTACATGTATAATATGTGCATACATAATAATTGTATGCATAGTATACACATACGATAGTTGTATGCATAAAATGCAAAGAAATTTAGATTTTAAAAAACTCATGAGTTTAACAATGCAAGGACTCATGAACCCACAAAAAGCAATGTTGCTTATAATTTTAGATATGAACAATGAATATGCAGAAGTCCAAACTAAAAACAAGATGTAATTTATAATCACTCCAAATACAATGGAATTCTTAACAAAGTATGTAAGATATATATTTAATAAAATGTATGCAAGACCTATATACTAAATTTTATAAAATTCTGATGAAACAACTCAGACACTAAGATGAATGGATACATTTTGTTCATTGATTGAAAGACTCATAATAAAGATATGAATTATCCCCAAATAATTCTACAAGTCTAATTCAATTTCTATTAAAATTCTAGCATATTTGTGGACATAGACAAACATTTAAAATTTGTAAAGAATAGCACAGGGCCCAGAATTTAAGGAAAAAGAAAATATTGACACATAAGATGGTAAGAATTTCTCTTCCCAATTTTCAGGCTTACTAAATACCTACCTTAGCATAACCAAGAAAGTGTGGCTGTGGCAGGATAGGCACATAGGTCAAAAGAATAGAAAACTCAAATAGACCCACATGAATGCATTCAAGTGACTTTTTAAATACAGAACAAAAGCAATTTGAAAGAAAGTTAGACTTTTCAAATGGTACTAGAGTGATTGGACATGCATAGGCCAAAAAAAAAGAACTTTAATGGAAACTTCATGCTTGAATAAAAAATTAACTCAGATCAAATATGAAACAAAAGTATAGGAGGAGTTGTTCTGGATCTAAAAATAAAATTCTTAGAATTGATACCATAAACAGTTCATAGGAGAAATAATTGATAAACTGGACTTCTTAAACACACACACATACGTACCCCTTTCTATATACAAGACCAGGTGAAGAGCATGGAAAGACAAGCTACATTTAGAAATGAATGACAGAAAAGTGGTATATAAGAGTTAAAGATGACTGAAGGGGAGACAGGGAAAAGAATTGGGAGAGTCAGTTGTGGTTATAAAAGGGCAAAATGAGGGACCAGTGTGATGATGAAACTGTTCTATATCTTGAATATGATAATGTAGATACAAATCTATGCAAGTGACAATTGCGTAGAATTAAACACACACTAATACTGTACACATGAGCATAAGTAATACAGGGGATATTGAAACCTTAATGTTGATTTATATTAATGTCAATATCCTGATTGTGATATTAAATTACAGTTTTTAAAGTTATTACTATTGGTGAAAACTGGGTAAGGTTTTTAAAAATCTGTTTTATTATCTCTTGTAATTCGTGTGACTCTACAATTATCACAATAAATTTTTCATTAAAAATAAGTATATGGATATAAATACAAAAATTGTATGTCCAGCAAAATGCAATTCTGTGAACAATCTTACTACAAAACACATAGAAGTAGCTAGTAAAATATACTAACACCATAATTTTGGTTCAAGAAAAGGACAATACTTCGGGTCAAATATTGATGAGAAAGGTTAGAATTATCATGTCACAGTGATGGTGATGAGCAAATATACAAATTTCTCTACTATACAGGATTGGTAGCAGCCACAAAAGTCAAAGAAGTGAAAGAATCAGTAACAAAGATGGAGAGAAAAGTGGAACATAAAGAACCACAAATATATTTACCATCATTTAAAGGATGTACGAAAATAAATCATTCCTAAACCAAAAAAAAAAAAAAAAAAAAAAAAATGGCAAATGAGGAACTCAGATTATGTACCTTTCTTTTAAATGCTAAGATGCAGCTTCTCAGATTTGCTAATGATAGGTCTTCCCTGACATTCATTTGAAGTTAAATATATACTATTTACATGATTTTGAAATCGCAAGTTACTACCACCCACAGTTAACTTGACGTCATTCTGGCGTGACAGAAGCCCATGCCTAAGCATTATAAAGGCAGACCATAAAAAATGTAAAGAGGGGCCGGGCGCGGTGGCTCACGCCTGTAATCCCAGCACTTTGGGAGGCCAAGGCGGGTGGATCACGAGGTCAAGAGATCGAGACCATCCTGGTCAACATGGTGAAACCCCGTCTCTACTAAAAAAAATACAAAAATTAGCTGGGCATGGTGGCACGTGCCTGTAGTCCCAGCTACTCGGGAGGCTGAGGCAGGAGAATTGCTGGAACCCAGGAGGCGGAGGCTGCGGTGAGCCGAGATCGCGCCGTTGCACTCCAGCCTGGGCAACAAGAGCGAAACTCCGTCTCCCCCAAAAAAAAAAAAAATGTAAAGAGGGTCTGGTGAGGTGGCTCATGCCTATAATCCCAGCACTTTTGGAGGCCAAGGCAGGAGGACTGTTTAAACCCAGGAGTTCGAGACCAGCCTAGGCAACATAGGGAGAATGCCATCTCTATGAAAAATTACAAAATCAGCTAGGCTTGGTGTCACACACCTGTAGTCCTGGCTACTCTGAAGGCTGAGGCTGGAGGATCACTTGAGCCCAGGAATTCAAAGCTGCAGTGAGTCATAATCGCTCAATGAACTGAAGCCTGGGTGACAGAAAGGGACCCCATCTCAAAAAACAGTAACAATAACAGAAGATCTTAAATGTAAACAAAGAAAAGACTGCTTACAACGAAACTATTACAAATGAAAGTAAATTTGTAACAGTACCAAGGAAAGCCAGAAGACAATGGAACAGTATCAAAGTACTGAAAAGCAAGGAAAATTTTAAAAATTGTATAGTCCAGTATACTTTACAGACATATAATGAAGTTTTCTTCAAATAAAAATGGTATTTTACATATTAAGAGGTAGATCTTTCCAAATATACACTGAAAGCATTAATAGCAAATCTTTAAAAATACTCGTATAAACCACTAAGAGAGGCCACAAAAATGATTTGACAATATTTAGTAAAAATGAAGATGTTAATATAATGAAATTGGTAATTGCTTTCTCAGTTGTAATACCATAAATTTTAGACACTATGTGTACATCATGCTACCATTTATATAAAGTTTCCAAATGTGATGACATACATCTTCTGAGATACATAACTATAAACTATTTTTTAGGAAGACATCTGATGATAGAAACTACCTTCAGGTATACCATTACCTCTAGGCAGGAGAGGGGAAAATGCTGCAGAGAAGAAAACATTTCTATTTATTAGAAATGTTTTCTCCTCTGTGTTTGTCACTGGTACTCTATTCTGGATATATATATATATATGCAGAGAGAGAGAGAGAGAGAGAGATGTTTTAAATATTTCATACATTTAAAATTTTCTATTTTCCCAACTACAGCTGCCTTATTTCTATTTAAAGACATCAATGATAACAAGCTGCTGTTTACCTTCTCTAAATATGAGGAATAAGATTATGAATAAATTAAATGTTAATATATAAACACAAATTAAAATTTATAATACGTATATTTTATAAACAGCTATTCAACTCAAAAATTACACATTACTTGAAAAATAATGTGATTAAGTTTGTATATGATTCATTTATCTGGTGAATACTTTGATGTTATGATTTCTAAAATACCTGAAACTTCAGGGAATTAATAGTCATAATGAAAATGTCCACTTCACATTTTTGAATGATTTATCCAAATTCTTACATTCCTTCAAACGTATTTTATTTACCTTGAGATATTAATGATGTCTTGGTGGGTATAGATTTTTGACCCTTTCTCTCATTGGCATGCAGATAGCTTTCTAGTGATTTTAGTATTCAAGATTTCAGGTGAGAAGTCAGACATTTATAAGATTATTTTTTTAAGTAGCTTTTCCTTCTATTTGGACCCTTATAATAGTTTGTATTAGCTTTGGAGTTCCAGAGTTTCACCAGAATATTCTAGGTCTGAGTCTTTCAAGCCCTTTTAATCCACATAGTTCAAGTGAACATTTTTCTATTCTTAATAATTTAAAAATGACATAAATTATGTGAATATGTTGAAAGAGGACATAATGCTAAAAAAAAATCTATAGGAATGTTCTTGATAAGTACAAATATTAATTAGTATTAATATTTTATCATTATATTAACAAATATTCTTTTCTGTTTTAAGTATTCTTTTTCAAGTCATATTACAGATTATTGCTCTTATCTAATTATGGAATATTTTAAAAAAGGAATCCTTACACAGCTTAAAATGGGGAATATATTTTAAGTCATGGAAAACTTATTACAAAATAGTTTTGAATGTAGATGACATCTTATGGGCTGTGATTAGTCATGCCTCTTCCATAGCCCAACTTTATCAGTAAATGTGTGTTAGTTCTACCTTTCTGCTTCCCTCATCATACCTATGCACCCAGTTCATATCCCATCAAAAGGCTGATATTTCCACAATACACATTTTTTAATCCTTAGAGAAGCCACATATTTAATAAACTATAATGTGAATTATTTTTCCTGAAGCTCTCTATGTGGCTGAGACATGGGATTAACCACTTTTAAATCTTCTTGAAAAAAACATAGAGTACATATTCTCTAGATGTAATTACAGAAAAAACTTAAGAAAATATCAATAGGAAATAAAGAATTTAAATGACTGGTTTATGTCATTCATAGGCAATTGCTCAGGAAGTCTTGGAAAAGAATACTACTGTCATTCATATATCTACTACAGGTCCTAGAGGTAAAAGTAAAGATAGGAAAACAGAACAAATGGGCTTTGGGTAATTTGAGGTGTGATCTGGTCTGGATGTCAAAATACATACGTGTGTCTTTTAACAAAATGTCTCTATTTGAGTCATTCAAGGAAACAGATTCATTTAGTTGTCTATCTTCATGGTAAAAATAAAATTGACACAAGTGAATTCAGCAGAGGAAATACGAGCATTCATATTCATATAAATGTACATATAGATTTATTTCTCATCTGAGAAAGGTAAGAAGAGATTTCACGTACACAATATTGACGCTTCTGAATTCTAGCTTCAGTCAAAGTATTACCGGCCCTGGCTGAATGTGCTATGCTGTTATATATTAAAGTAAGATTTAACATACTTATTTGAATACTATAAGTCGTTATTAATGTCAGAAAAAATGGCAAGTAAACACAGAAAACATATTAAACTAGTATTTTAAAGCTCAAGCCCATTGAGAAAGCTCAGGTAATCAAAGTGCCAGTCACGTTTTAATAAAAGACCTCTCCACGACCTACGTAATTGCTTAGTGTAACATCAGTATTTTCGATTCCCTGAGAACCTGGAATAATAGCTCACAATTATTTTGAGAATTTCCTATTAAAAATCCCTGGACACAGCTTACACTCAGCCACATATATGAGAACAAAAACCATAAACTGCTTGGGCCAAAACAACTTTAACTAACTTGACCAGATGCATTTAATAAGTTCTTCCCCCCCCCCCACACCCACTCGCCTAGTTGGTGGTAAAACAAGAAGTCCCCAGTGAGTTTAGGGAGGTCAGCTGTCAAAGGAGATTTAATTTGAGAACAACTGATCCTACTTTAAGGGCAATGATTACATCAATGCAAAACTTAACCAAGAAAAACTGTATTTTGAGGATTTACCATGGACAAATCAGTTGACCAAATATCATGAGTGGCAGAAATATGGCTCTGTGTCATAATTTCTAAATTCTAGGAGCTCAAACTAGTCAATGTTGTAGACAGTGTTTTAAGGTGTACTGTCTTGATCTAACAAATAACAACAAGGAGAGAACAAACAAGGATCTCGAAGCAATTCTTCAAGACGTTGCATGGATAGACCTGACAGGATTGTAGAGCACCGATGGACAAATATTTTAGGGCAAGCTTAGAGGGAAAGTTATGGCTACAAAAGACACTTGCTCAGGTGGCTATTTTGGGAGTTTGAAGATGAAGGAGCAACAGAAAAGACTGAAGAGGTACAAAAAATAGCTAAACTGCACAATAATGTGTGTATCTGACAGGTGAATTTGAAAATTTGACTCATTAAGGCATTCTTTTCATAATATATTTGGAGCAACACCAAGGATAAATGGAAAGAAGTGACATAGAGAGGTATGAAGGAAGGAGGAAATTCTCATCATCACTATCCCAATTTAGGAGAAGGAATAACGAACATAAGAGAGGTGAATTTTTAAATTAGGCAGTTAACAAGTGGTAACTGGGATGTAAACCTGATTCTCTAAATAAAAACTCGTGTTTTTTCTACCATATCCAGCCGTTTTGAGGGAACTTGGTCACACAGCTTTTGTACGACCTACCACTACATCTTTTTTTTTTCAGTTTGGATAACTGAATCCACATCACAAGGTGCTACTTCAAAAAAAAGTCAAAAACAATGTGCATGCAGATGCCTATCACTCACACTCACACACACTCTCACACACCCACTGGAAGGAACTGATCCTAAGACAAACTTCTGTTGGGGCTCAGGGGATACTACCCCAAAATATGACTGCAAGAGACCAAAATAGGCCACCCCCAAATACTTCTCTTTGACGTATAGGTTAGTTCAAGCTGACTAAGAAACTGCAGACACAGAGGTAGCTCTGAAAAGCTTCCATGTTGTAAATAAAACTTTCATCTATAAAGGAAATTTTTTTAGTAGTACAGTATCTACAAGAGAGTTACTTAGAGACAACATCCATCACTTGAGAGATTTTATCTTCATAGCAAAGCAACAATTACTTGCCATATATTTGCTCCTCTCATGCTCCCATAAGTTGTCTCTACCATCCCCCCAGAAACCCCAAGTCGCTCTTCCTTTCTGTAGCTCAAGATGCCATATAAACTCTCATCATCTGTCCCTTCTTGAGTCTCATATCTATGGGACTCCTGTGCATATGTACATAACGTAAATGTTTTTTTTTTTTTTTACTATTAATCTGTCTTCTGTCAATTTAATTCATAGCCCAGCCAAAGAACCTAGAAGGGTAGAGTGAAGCCACTTGCTCCTTCTCTACACTTTCAAATTATCATATTTACACTATATTATTGTTTAAAATTGCACTACTGTAACCTCTTCATTCACTTTCTAAAAACTGCTATTGAGAACCTAAAAATTTTCTACTTTCCTGTTCTTCTAAGTATTCTGTGCTTATCAAGACAAAATTTATTCTATAAACTTTATACTTATTTTATAAAACATACCATTTCCTATTGAGAAAAATTATTGTAGATAATTTATAAAACACTTTTAATAAAATTCATGAAATCACCTAAAAATTCAGCCTCCCAGAGAAAAGCCCCAATTAATCTGTTGATGTATTTGGTCATTTACATTGTTCAATGTACGTATAAGAACCATGAGTAATATATTAGAAAGCATTTGCCTAGTTCTACTATTTCCATGAAATTTTCATTAGCCCAAGACCCCATATCTGATACCATGACTGGGCACTAATATTATGCTCTTTCAAAAGGTAATTTCAGATTTCACATGTAAATAACTTTATATTCATCACTTCTACCCTTACAACCACAAAGCTAGACATAAAGAAATAAACGACTTTTTTGGACTCACCAGAGAATTGAGTTCTCAGGGCAAACTGTGACTGCAAGAGGCTTTAGCAGGCAAGGAGTCAGTTGGAGGTGGTGTTTACCTGGAGCAAAAGCCCCTAGAGTCATTAATTGGTAGAAATACTTGAAATGCCAGAGGATGAGTATGAGGCATTAAACTCCATGAATCACAGTGTTAGAGAGGCCCCCACACTTTCGTGAGTTTTACCTCCAAGAATCCCACAAAGTTCTCACAGTAAAGGGCCAAAAAACTTTCCAGCAAGGCTCCAGCAGGGTGAGAGGAAAAGGAGCGAGTTTGAAATACTTCTAGAGGCTTCCTCATAACAAGGATTTACTCTTCAGCTGATAAGACTTTCGGAGAGCTTTATCACACCTGGAAGGAAGGGCATTTATCCACTGATAGCTACTCTAGAGCCACCTTTCTCATGTAAATGAGGGGTGGGTAGGAGAAGATTAGAAACATTCGTGAAGTTCTCATTGTAGCCCAGGAGCAAAAGCATTAAAGTAACTTGATTTAATTATTAAATTTTAAACACCTTTCTCCCTCACACCTTAGTATCACATCAATAGGGATCTAGTATAATGACAGTGGAATGCAGCTAAAAGAGAGTTTTCAGGAAGAGTTCTTAGACAAAAACAACAAAAGAGGCAACAGAAGGAAACTGGACCTATAGATGCAGCAATCCCACAAAACTCACCTCCTGGCAATTAACCTGTTACCCTCAATTAAGCTCAAACAATTTCAATTATCCTCAGATTACAGCCTTTCCGTTAGTCTCACTAGGTAGTGGTCTCTCCACTACCTAGTGAGACTAAGGGAAAGGCCTAGCTTTTAGCACGCAAAACAAACAAAAACAAGAAATGCTACAGATAAGACAAAGCATATTGTGAAGATAAAACAAACAACAGAACCAGACTAAAAAATGACACAGATGTTATTATAGAAATAAGAAAGGGAGTTGAAATAACTATGATTTATCAAGATATTTACTCAGAAAAGTAGACAATATTAAAGAGCAGATGTGTAATGTAAACACAGAGATAAAAACTCTCAAGAATTAATCGAAAGAAAACGCTAGGAAAGAAAACAAAAATAAGCACAGTGAATGTCTTTGAGATGCTCATTCATAGCTTGGCTATGGCTGAAAATGTATCAGTGAGCTAAAGAGATGCCAATAGAAATTTCCAATACTGAAATGCAGGAATAAAAAGTAACGAGAAATGCAAAATGACACGAAAATAGACAATCCAATAATTGTGGAACAATTTCAAAAGATATAAATTCATGTAATTGAAATATCAGAAGAAAGAGAATGGAACAGAAAAAATATTTTTAATAATAGTCAACAATTTTTCAAAATTAATAACAGATAGTAAACTACAGATCCAGGAAGGAAACTGAAGAGAATGAATACCCCAAAAAAAATCTACAAGAAGGCATACCACATTCAAATGGCGTAAAACCAAATGCAAACAGAATCCTGAAAGAAGCAGGGATGGGGTAGGAGATGGAAAAAACATCTTGCCCAAAAGGTAACAAGCAGTAAAAATTGCAGCAGTTTTCTCATCAAAAACCATGCAAAGATGAAGAAATTGAAGTGAAACAAATATTGTTGAAAGAAAGAAAAAAAATGTAACCTAGAATTTTATATTCATGAAAATTTTCTTTCAAAAGTGAGGGCGAAATAAAGACAGCAAATAATTCAGCAAATCAAAAGACAATGTCACCATTTGAAACTATTATTTTCTTTGAAGCCTGGATTTCTGGATATGATTAGCAGTCACTTCTGAAATAATTGTTTATTTAACTTTTCCTAGGTTCATACAATAAATACCTCATAAATTGACATTCTTTTCATTTCTAAAATCATTTTTCCACCCACAGTGTAGAAAAGGTATGCATATCAATGTGCTATATAGATGGGTTGGCTAGATAAAATATAGTTAACAGAGTTGACTTGTAATTTATTATAAAAAACAAAAATATTTTAAGTAGATCCCATGAATTTGAGATCTCCTTATATACAAATATTTTTTGTTGTTCATATGTAACCCAAATTTAACTGAATATTTTGTATTTTTGTTGGCTAAATATGGTAAGCTTACATACAGGTAAAACAAACCACAGCCTCAATTACACCTAACTCATCACCAAAAATTGTCCAAAACACTAGTCTCAATAAGGTAGCTTTAATTAGAATAATCAGATGTCTCTAGCAGTTCATCATACCTTACATCTTAATAAATATCAGTTGTCACCAATAACAAACACTTGTTAAAACTCAGTCTATTTGTTGAACAAAATACTCTATAACTTTCATTTTTTCTTATTTTTAAAAATAATAATGATTTTTTTTTTTACTCTAAATAAAACTTTTCAGAGTCTCCTGATTTTAACTTAAGTAGCCATCATTTAATGGTAGCTGTTATTTTTCTCTCCCATGCCAATCAATGTAGGGATTATAGTTGAGGTAAGTTTGCTTCTTGCTGCTGCTTGCAAATTTCAGACTGTAGTTTCTCTGTCACATCTCTAATGTCCTGAGCTCCTTTAAAGCAAATGCTATTAACTAAACCACTTTTACTGTTACTGGCTGGGTGGGTTGTTGATTCTCAGTAAATAGAAACAAACCAAGAGTCTGAGATGGGTTTGAGCAAGGCAGTTTATTGGGGCTTTCAGCTCCAGCAGAAAGGGAAACAGCAAAAGAAAGAGACTTGAAGCTGGCTTTAGAAAGCAAGTTAGTCATTAGTCTGAGGTTTCATTTCCTTTGGACCTCCTCCAGGTGACATCATTGCATATTTGGGGTGGTCTGTCAATTTCACCTGTGCAGTTTCTCCTTATGCTTCTTCATTCAATGCCTGTCTCATTAGCATCTTAAATCTCTACCTAGGAGCATGATTTTTACTATTAAAATGAAGCAAAGATCAGGATAGGACAGGATAGGACATTACTGGGCATGCACATTTGGGGAGGGTCTTTTGGAAAGTGCCTGCACTTGTTAACTAGGATGTTTGCATCCAGCACGTTGTGTTCCTTTCTGTTCTGGGTTGGTTTACTTTGTCCAAGAAAGCGTTCACATTTGCAGGCTGCAAGGCTGAACAAAGCTAGCACAGTCAACTGCACACATGGAAACGTGGAGAGGGGTCCCACCCAGTTTTTCTTATCTGTCTTAGTACTTTCCAGACTATCAAATCCAAGATTACTTGCTTCTTTAGTTGAAGATTTTAATACCTTTACCATCTTCATTGCCATCACTATTTAGAACATCAATCCTCATATTTCAATATCCATGTAGAGGATCCATCCAATGCTCTAAACTCTCAATTTCTTGACCTCATGCCAACAGAATTTACATTTTCTCCCTCACCTTAGCCACCACAGTCATCTATGTGTCAAGTCTGATCAGCAGACTCAATGGAGCAATGGATAAAAGACATACACTGACACAGGCTTGCCAGTCAGCATGGCCAGGAGACCTTTGCCAGAGTGAGCAGCAGCCTTGCTAAGCCAGCGATGCCCACATGTATTTAGTACAGATTAAATGACAAAAGTCTCAAGTAAACACCATTAGAGTGCAATTAACATTTCCAACTCCTGGAACAGAAAGCAGTCATGCACCCAAGGATGATCAAAGATCAGTCTTAGGACCATAAACAAGCTATTTAGATAAACTCCTCTACATTCCCTTGTTATTTGCTTTTTGGTATTACCTGATCCAAGGTAAGAGGATCAGGCTGCATTCAGCCATGATCTTGGAACTCTATTCCAAGGCTTTTGCAAAACCTTCCAGCCTTTGAAGACGGTTTGCGTTTTCTATAATTTCTCCCACCATTCTGACCGATCTCCTACATCTATGGTCTTAGGTTAGGCCAGAGTCTCATCCTCTTGATGCGGCATGCATTTGTGCCATTATTAAAATACAGGTGTATTCCAGGTAATCACTTCAGTCACAAGGGCAGCTGTGTGAGGACTGCTGAGCCTAGTGCTTTGCTGGTCCTGGATCTGAGCCTGGTGCCTTGCTGGCCCTGAATGAGAGGCACCCTGTTTACCTCAGCTTGCCACGAACACGTTTTCATTTTGTATCTCTGCCCTGAATAGAAAACATTTGTGAAGCTTCTTAGTTTAATATTCACTACTGCACATCTTAATATTAATTTCAGGAATTCACCTTCAACCAAATTTCTCACACTTCCTGCTCATATCTTCTAAATAACCTCTCTAATAATTTTGAATTCCAACTGAGGCCACCTACCAATTGACTCTACCATACTTACATTTTCAATTGTTCTTCTATCCTGACCAGATTAGATTCTAGGGTGTGTGACTGTTATCACATCCTTGAATATACAAAGTGGTTTAGTCAAATTCTCTTTAGTTATCCCTTGACAGATTTTATCCCTGATTTAAAGTAGTTAAGCATGCCTAAAAAAAATAAAATATAAAGCCAAGTACATATGTTCCACCTTAAATAGGTTGCCACAAGTTACATCTGGTCTCTCAACACTATTAGTTATCTTATATTATTTAGCATTTAATTTCCCATTTAATTAAACACCTTCTAAGTTGACTATACCTCACCTTGTCTTCTCTACTCAAAATTTTAAACTACCTTCCTTTAATTTATTTGTAGTTTTATGTAGCTTTTTAATTTACTGAGGGATCAAAAGTATTGCAAGTGATATTTTTTATACCACCAACTCTGCTAACCAATCAGGACCCATGTAATTTACTTTTCTTTCTTCTAATGGGGAGTTGTTTTGACTTCTGTATTAGTTACCTTGCAGTGTCATAATAAAGTTTAAGCAACCAAAAACTGGGTGGTTTAAAATAACACAAACTTATTATTGTATAGTTCTAGAAACTAGAAGTTTGAAATCACTGTGTCAGTGGGGCCATGCTCCCTCTGAAACCTGTAAGGAACAACCCTGCTTTCCCTTTCTAGCTTGTGGTAGAGGGTGTCAGTCCTTGACAATGCTTGGCTTGCAGCTTGATGTAGTTTGGATGTTTGTCCCCTCCAAATTTCATGTTGAAATATGATTTCCAATATTGGAGCTGGGGCCTGGTGGGAGGTGATTAGATCAGGGAAGTGGATCCCTGATGAATGGTTTAGCACCATCCCCTTCATGATAAGGGATAACTCATTCAGATAGTTGATACAAGATCTGGTTGTTGAAAAGCCTGGAACTCCATTCCCCCACTTCTCTCACGTCCACTATCACCATATGATGTGCCTATTACTGCTTTACCTTCAGCCATAAGTAAAAGCTCCCCAAGGCCTCACCAGAAGCCAAGCAAATGCCAGCAGCATGCTTCCTGTACAGCAAAAGACAGACACTCTTGAGAGCTTTATGGCTCCACCACTGCCTTAGAAATCAGAATAGTTATCCTAGCCAACTCAGGGCAAGCTCAGATCCCCCTACTACTACCACAGTTGGTACTCTCTATAATACATGAGTTGGTTGGCTGGAGGCCAACCAGCTGAGGCAACTGCAGCAACTCATGACAGAATAACCCTGTTCCCAGGAAGAAGAACACAACAACTAATTCCATTGCCTAAAACATCCTGGTTAACCAGAGGTCCTGAGTCTGTCTACATGACAACTTCCCTGCTAGCATAACAAGCATTTGAGAAAGCTAGCACACTAAACACATCTAAAACCAAGGACTCTCACAGAGTGTACTTCACTCCCTTGCTACCTCCACCAGAGCAGGTAAGTGCTGGTATCCATTGCTGGGAGACCTGAAGATGAACCACATCACAGGACTGTTTGCAGATATTCCCCAGTACTGACCCAGAACCCAGTAGCTCCACTGGGTGGCTAGACCAAGAAGAGCAGTAACAATCACTGCAGTCTGACTCTCCGGAAGAACTAGCTCTAGGGGAAGGAGGAGGGGCACCATGTTAACAGATTAGCCTAAGGGATGAAAGAATCTGAAGAGCAGGACTTGAGTTCCAGATCGTTCCACTGAAACAGTCTACCCAAATGAGAGGGAACCAGAAAAGTAATGTTAGCAAAATGACAAAACAGGATTGGTAACATCCCCAAAAGATTACCGTAGCTCCCCAGCAATGGATCCAAACCAAGATGAAACTCAGAATTGCCAGATAATTAATTCAGAAAGTTGATTATTAAGCTACTTAAGAAGACACCAGAGAAAAGTGAAAAACAAAGAAATTGTTTAAAAAATATACAGGATATGAATAAAAATTTTTCAGAGAAATAGATAAAAGAAAAGAACAGTCACATCTTCTGGAAATGAAAGACACAATTAGAGAAACACAAAATTAACTGGAAAATTTCAACAATAGACTAAAACAACTAGAAGAAAACTTCAGAGCATGAAGACAAGGCTTTTGAATTAACCCAACTGGACAAAGACAACAAAAAATAATAATAAAATAAACCTTTAAAAAATAGAATTTTATTAAATGGTCATACCTAAAAATAATTGGCATTCCTCGAGTAAGAAGAGAAATTTAAAAGTCTGGAAAACTTTTTTGAGGAAATAAATGAAGAAAACTTCCTTGGCTTTGCTAGAGATCTATACATTAAAATACAAAAAGCTAAAAAGAAAACACACACACATACACACACACACACACACACACACACACACCATTCATTGCAAACATATTATCACCTAGGCATATTGTTATCAGGTTATCTAAAGTCATGATAAAGAAAATAATCTTAACAATTGTGAGACCAAAGTACAGGTAACCTCTAAAGACAAACCTATCAGATTGACAAGAGATTTCTCAGCAGAAATCTTACATGCCAGAAGGGATTGAGGTCCCATCTTTAGCCTCCTACAACAAAATAATTTTCAGGCCAGAACTGTATTTCCAGAAAATCTAAGCCTCATAAATGAAAAGGAGATAAAGTCTTTTTCAGATCAACAAATGCTAAGATAATTTGCCACTACCAAGCCAGCACTATAAGAATTGCTAAAAAAGAGCTCTAAAGTTTGAAACAAAACCTCAAAATACACCAAAATAGAACCTTCTTAAAGCATATATATCACAGGGCCCATAAAACAATAACATAATGAGGAAAAAAAGGTATTAAGGCAACAGGTAGAATAATTAAGAGTAATTTGTATCTCAATAAATGGTATAAAGAGTAATTTATATCTCAATAAATAAATGTAAATGGCCTAAATGCTCCACTTGAAAGATGCATAATGGCAGAATGAATAAAAATTCACCAACCAAGTATCTGCTGGCTCCAAGACACTCATATAACACATAAGGACTCGTATAAATTTAAGGTAAAGGGGTCAAAAAGATACCCTACACAAATGGAAACCAAAAGTAAGCAGGAATAGCTATTCTTATATCAGAAAAACAGATTTTGAAGGAACAACAGTAAATTAAGACAAAGTGGGACATTATACAATAAGAATTAGTACAGAAGGAAAATATCATTATCCTAAATATATATAAAACCAATGCTGGTGTTTCCAAATTCATAAAACAATTACCCCTGGACCTAAAAAATGAGATAGATGGCAACAAAATAATAGTGGGGGACTTCAATGTGCCACTCACAGCATTAGACAGGTCATCAAAACAGAAACTCAACAAAAAAACAATGGACTTAAACTATTTTTAGAACAAATGTACTTAATAGACATTTATAGAACATTCTACTCAACAACTTTAGAATACACAATCTTTTCATCAGCACATAGAATGTTTTCCAAGATAGATCACATGATAGGTCACAAAACAAGTCTCAATAAATTTAAGGAAATCTAAATTATATTGAGCATCCTCTCAGACCTCAGTGAAACAAAGCTGAAAATCAAAAGAAGCCTTCAAAACTATACAAATACATCTAAATTCAATAATATTCTCTTGAATGATATTTGGGTCAACAATAAAATCAAGTTAGAAATTTTAACAATTTTTGAATGGATCAACAGTGAAACATCTTACCAAAACTTCAGAGTTACAGAAAAAGCACTGCTAAGAGGAAAAATCACAGCATTAAATTCCTACATCAAAAATCTGAAAGAATGCAAATAGACAATATAAGATCATACCTCAAGGAACTAGAGAAATAAGTACAAACCAAATCCATAGACTGCAGAAAACAAGAAATAACATATTTCAGAGCGGAATTAAATGAAATTGAAACAAAGAATACAAAATATAAATGAAACAAAAATCTGCTTCTTTGAAAAGATAAACAAATTTGATAGATTATTAGTAAGATTACCCAAGAAAAGAAGAAATAAGAACAAAATAAGCTCAATTAGGAAAAAAACCAATACAACAGAAATGCAAAAGATCATTCAAATCCACTATGAATACCTTTACATGACAATTTAGAAAATCCAGGGGAGATGGATAAATTCCTGGAAGTATATAATCCTCCTAGAGTAAATCATAAAGAAACAGAAATTCTAAACAGACCAATAAGTAGCGAGAGTGAAATAGTAATAAAAAAATTGCCCAAAAAAGTCCAGAATCAGATGGATTTACAGATGAATTCTATAAGATATTCAAAAAAGAATTGGTACCAATGCTGCTGAAATTATTCTAAAAGATAAAGAAAATGTGAATCCTTCCTAAATCATTCTATGAAACCAGTAATATCCTAATACCAAAACAAGGAAACAACACAACAAAAAAAGAAAATTCCAGACCAGTATCCCTGATAAACATAGATGCAAAAATCCTCAACACAATACTAGCTAACCAAACCCAACAGCAAATCAGAAAGATAGTTCACCATGATCAAGTGGGTTCCATGCCAAGGATGCAGAGATGATTTAACATACACAAGTCAATAAATGTGATACATTACATAAACAGAATTAAAAACTAAAATCTTATGATTCTCTAATAGACATAGAAAAAGAATTTGGCAAAATTCAGCATCTCTTTATGATTAAAACCTCAGCAAAAATTGGCATAAATGTACATACTTCCAGGTAATAAAAGCCATCTATGACAAACCCATAGCCAACATCATACTGAATGAGGAAAAGTTAAAAGTATTTCCCCTGAGGGCTGGAAGAAGACAGGATGCCCACTTTCATCACTGCTATTCAATATACTACTGGAAGTCATAGCCAGAGAAATTGGCCAAGAGGAAGAAATAAAGGGTATCCAAATCAGTAAAGATGTCAAACTGTTGCTGTTCACTAATGATATGATTGTATACTTAGGAAACCCTCACCCTAAAGCCTCATCGAGAAAGCACCTAAATCTGATAAATGAATTCAATACAGTTTCAGGATACAAAATCGGTATACAAAAATCAGGAACACTGCTATACGCCAACAACTACCAAGCTGAGAGTAAAATCAAGAACACAACCTTTTTTATAACATCTGCAAAAAATAAAATTGTGTTACCCGACTTCAAATTATACTACAAGGCTATAGCTACCAAAAAAGCATGGTACTGGCATAAAAATTGGCAAGTAGGCCAATGGAAAAGAATAGGGAACCCAGAAATAAAGCCAAATGCTTACAGCCAACTGATCTTCACAAATGAACAAAAACGTAAATTGGAGAAATAATACTCTATTTAACAAATGGTGCTGGGATAATTTCCAACCACACATAGAAGAATGAAACTGGATCTCATCTTTTATCTTATAGAAAAATCAACACAAGATCAAAGACTTAAATCTAAGAGCTGTAACTATAAAAATTCTAGAAGAAGATAACATTGGAAAAACTCTTCTAGACATTGGCTTAGGCAAAGAGTTCATGACTAAGAAAACAAAAGCAAATACTACCAAAACAAAAATAAAAAGATGAGACCTTATTACACTAAAAACTTCTGCATATCAAAAGAAATAATCAGAAGAGTAAACAGACAACCCACAGAGTAGGAGAACATATTCACAAACCATGCATCTAACAAAGGACTAATATCCAGAATCTTCAAGGAGCTCAAACAAATGAGCAAGAAAAAAACAAATAATCCCATCAAAAAGTTGAAATGAACACAAACAGACAGTTCTGAGAAGAAGATACACAAATGGCCAACAGACATATGCAAAATGCTCTACATCTCTAATTATCAGGGAAATACAAATTAAAACCACAATGAGATATCACCTTACCCTACAGGAATGGCCAAAATTAAGCAATTAAATAAAATAGATGTTGGCATGGATGTGATGAAAAGGAAACACTTTACTACGGGTGGAAATATAAACTAGTACAACCATTATGGAAAACAGAATGCGGATTCCTTAAAGAATCAAAAATTGAACCAGCCTTGCATCCCCAGGATGTAGCCTACTTGATCATGGTGGATAAGCTTTTTGACGTGCTGTTGCAATTGGTTTGCCAGTATTTTATTGAAGATTTTTGCATCTATGTTCATCATGGATATTGGCCTGAAGTTTTCTTTTCTTGCTGAGTCTCTGCCGGGTTTTGGTATCAGGATGACGTTGGTCTCAAAAAATGTATTGGGAAGGATTCACCCTTTTGGGATTGTTTGGAATAGTTTCAGAAGGAATGGTACCAGCTCCTCTTTGTATGTCTGGTAGAAATCGGCTGTGAACTTATCTGGACCTGGGCTTTTTTTTGGGTGGTAGGCTCTTAATTACTGCCTCAACTTCAGACCTTGTTATTGGTCTATTCAGGGTTTCGGCTTCTTCCTGGTTTAGGCTTGGAAGGATACAAGTGTCCAGGAATTTAACCACTTCTTCTAGGTTTACTAGTTTATGTTCATAGAGTTATTTGTAATAATCTCTGATGATGGTTCTTATTTCTGTGAAATCTGTGGTGATATCCCCTTTATCGTTTTTTGTTGCATCTATTTGATTATTCTCTCTTTTCTTTTTTATTTATTAATCTGGCTAGTGGTCTATTTTGTTGATCTTTTCGAAAAACCAGCTCCTGGATTTATTGATTTTTTGAAGGGTTTTTCATGTCTCTATGTCCTTCAGTTCTGCTCTGATCTTAGTTATTTCTGGTCTTCTGCTAGCTTTTGAGTTTCTTTGATCATACTCCTCTAGCTCTTTCAATTTTGGTTATAGGGTGTCAATTTTAGATCTTTCCTTGCTTCTCATGTGGGCATTTATTGCTGTAAATTTTCCTCTAGACAATGTTTTAAATGTGTCCCAGAGATTCTGGTATGTTGCGTCTTCGTTCTTGTTGGTTTCGAAGAACATCTTTATTTCTGCCTTCATTTCATAGTTTATCCAGTCAACATTCAAGAGCCAGTTGTTCAGTTTCCATGAAGCTGTGCGGTTCTTAGTTTCTGAATTCTGAGTTCTAACTTGATTGCACTGTGGTGTGACAGACTGTTTGTTATGATTTCCGTTCTTTTGCATTTGCTGAGGAGTGATTTACTTCCAATTATGTGGTCAATTTTAGAGTAGGTGTGATGTGGTGCTGAGAAGAATGTATAGTCTGTGGATCTGGGGTGCAGAGTTCTGTAAATGTCTATTAGGTTTGCTTGGTCCAGGCTTGAGTTCAAGTCCTGCATATCCTTGTTAATTTTCTCTCTCGTTGATCTGTCTAATATTGACAATGGGGTGTTAAAATCTCCCACTATTATTGTGTGAGAGTCTAAGTATCTTTGTAAGTCATTGAGAATTTGCTTTATGTATCTGGGTGCTCCTGTATTGGGTGTGTATATATTTAGGATTGTTAGCTCTTCTTGTTGCACTGATCCTTTTACCATTATGTAATGTCCTTCTTTGTCACTTTTGATCTTTGTTGGTTTAAAGTCTATTTTATCAGAGACGAGAATTGCAACTTCTGCTTTTCTTTGCTCTCCATTTGCTTGGTAAATCTTCCTCCATCCCTTTATTTTGAGCCTTTGTGTATCCTTGCATGTGAGATGGGTTTCTTAGATACAGCATACCGATGGGTTTTGGTTTTTATCCAATTTGCCAGTCTGTGTCTTTTGATTGTGGCATTTAGCCCATTTACATTTAGGTTTAATATTGTTATATGTGAGATTGATCCTGCCATTTTGATGCTAGCTGGCTGTTTTGCCTGTTAGTTGATGCAGTTTCTTCATTGTGTTGATGTTCTTTACCATTTGGTATGTTTTTGGAGTGGCTGGTACTGGTCATTCCTATCTATGTTTAGTGCTTCTTTCAGGAGCTCTTGTAAAGCAGGCCTGGTGGTGATGAAATCTCTGAGTACTTGCTTGTTCATAAAGAATTTTATTTTTCCTTCACTTATGAAGCATAGTTTGGCTGGTTATGTAATTCTGGGTTGAAAGTTCTTTTTTTTAAGGATGTTGAATATCAGCCCCCACTCTCTTCTGGCTTGTAGGGTTTCTGCTGAGAGATCTGCTATGAGTCTGATGGGCTTCCCTTTGTAGGTAATCCGACCTTTCTCTCTGGCTGCCCTTAGCATTTTCTCCTTCATTTCAACCCTGGTGAATCTGACGATTATGTGCCTTGGGGTTGCTCTTCTTGAGGAATATCTCTGTGGTGTTCTCTGTATTTCCTGAACTTGAATATTGGCCACCTTGCTAGATTGGGGAAGTTTTCCTGGGTAATATCCTGAAGAGTATTTTCCTGCTTGGATTCATTCTCTCCATCACATTCAGGTATACCTATCAAATGTAGATTAGATCTTTTCACATAGTCCCAGATTTCTTGGAGACTTTGTTCACTCCTTTTTACCATTTTTTCTCTAATCTTGCCTGCTAGTTTTATTTCATTGAGTTGATCTTCGATCTCTGATATCCTTTCTTCTGCTTGGTCCATTCAGCTGTTGAAACTTGTGTATGCTTCATGAAGTTCTCATGTTGTGTTTTTCAGCTCCATCAATTCACTTATATTCCTCTCTAAGTTGTTTATTCTCATTAGCATTTCATAAAATCTTTTCTCAAGGTTCTTAGTTTCTTTGCATTGGGATGGAACATGTTCTTTTCGCTCAGCGAAATTTCTTATTATCCATCTTCTGAAACCTGTTTCTGTCAATTCTTCAGACTCATTTTCCATCCAGCATTGTTCCCTTGGTGGTGAGAAGTTGTGAACCCTTGTAGGAGGAGAGGCGTTCT
>PVKV010023587.1:0-33020 GCA_004027835.1 Alouatta palliata | reverse complement strand
CTCCCAAGTAGCTGGGACTACAGGCGCGCGCCACCACGCCCAGCTAATTTTTTTGTATTTTTAGTAGAGACGGGGTTTCACCATGTTGACCAGGATGGTCTGGATCTCTTGACCTCATGATCCTCCCGCTTCAGCCTCCCAAAGGGCTGGGATTACAGGCGTGAGCCACCGCGCCCGGCCACTGTGAATATTTTTGGATGTGCCTTCTGGTATGCAGAGGAAGGAGTTTCCTTTTGTGTACATGAGCAGGAGAGTGCATTTATCTCTTCAACATGCTAATTTTTTTATTGGACATATGCACAGCAGTGGGATTGCTGGGTCAGATGGTAGGTCTATTATTACTATTTTGAGAAACCTCCATACTGTTTTTCATATGGGTTATACTAATTGACATCCCTATCAACAATGTGTAAGAGTTTCCTTTTCTCCACATCCTTGAGAATGCTTATTTCCTTTTGTCTTTTTGATAACAGCCATTTTAACTGGCGTGAGGTGATATCTCATTGCGTGTTGTTGTTGTTGTTTGAGACAGAGTTTTGCTCTTGTTGCCCAGGCTGGAGTGCAATGGTACGATCTCGGCTCACTGCAACCTCCGTCTCCCAGGTTTAAGTGATTCTCCTGCCTCAGCCTTCCAAGTATCTGGGATTACAGCCATGCGCCACCTCGCCTGGCTAATCTTGTATTTTTAGTAGAGATGGGGTTTTACCATATTGGTCATGCTGGTCTCGAACTCCTGACCTCAGGTGGTCCACCTGCCTCAGCCTCCCAAAGTGCTGGGATTACAGACATCAGCCACCACACCCAGCCTCATTGTGATTTTGATTTGCATTCCCCTGATGACTTGTGATCCTGGACATTTTTTCATATACCTGTTGACTATTTGTACATCTTTTATTGATAAATATCTGTATGTCTTTTGTCCTACTTTTAAATTTTTATTATTATTATTATTATTACTACTGAGCTGTTTTTTGAGTTCCTTGTATAATCTGGATATTAGCCACCTGTCAGATGTATAGTTTGCGAATGTTTTCTCTCGATCTGTAAGTTGTCTCTTCATTTTGTTATTTCCTTAACTGTGCACAGCATTTTGGTTTGATACAATCTCATTGTCTATTTTGCTTTGGTTATCTGTGCTTTTGAAGTCTTATCTAGAAAATCCTTGTCCAGACCAATGTGAAGCATTTCCCTATGTTTTCCTCTAGTAGTTTCATGATTTCAAGTCTCACATTTAAGTATTTAATTCATTTTAAGTTAACTTTTTTATAGTGAGAGTGAGGAGTCTAGTTTTATTCTTCTGCATGTGGATGTTCAATTTTCTCCACACCGTGTATTGAAGAGACTATCCTTTCCCCAATGTTTGTTCTTGACAACTTTGTCAAAAATCAGTTGCATGTAGATGCATGGATTTATTTCTGAGCTCTTTGTTCTGTTTCACTGGTCTACATGGCTGTTTTTATGACTATACCAAACTATTTTAGTTACTGTAACTCTGTAGTATATTTTGAAGTCAGGCGATGTGATACCTCTAGCTTTGATCTTTTTGCTCAAGATTGCTTTGGTTATTCAAGGTCTTTTATGATTTCATACAAATTTTAGGATTTTTTTTTTCTATTTCTATGAGGAATGTCATTGGTATTTTGATAGGGATTACATTGAATCTGTAGATTGCTGTGCATAGGATGAGCATTTAACAATATTAATTCTTCCAATCTCTGAACATGTTTCTATTTATTTGCATTCTCTTCAATTTCTTTCATAATTGTTTCATAGTTCCAGTATAATGATTCTTCATTTCCTTGGTTAATTGTGTTCCTAAGTATCTTACTTTTTTTTGGCTATTGTAAATGAGATGGTTTTTTGATTCCTTTTTCAGATGCTCAGCTATTAGTGTACAGAAACATTACGAATTTTGTATGTTGATTTTCGTATCCTGTTACCTTACTGAATGCGTTTATTAGTTCTAACAGTTTTTGGTGGAGTCTTTAGGGTTTTCTTTATGTAAGATCATATCATCTGCAAACAGGGACAATTTGATTTCCTTATTTTTTATTTGGATGGCTTTTATTTCTTCCTCTTGCCTAATTGCTCTTGCTAGGACTTCCAGTACTATGTAAAAGTGGCCATTCTTGTCATGTTCTAGGTCTTAGAGAAGAAGCTTTCAAGTTTTCCCCATTCTATGTGATATTAGATGTGGGTTTGTCCTTTATGGCTTTTATTGTGTTGAGGTACATACATTCTGTACGGAATTTGTGTAGAGCTTTTATCATGAAGAGATGTTGACTTTCATCAAATGCTTTTTCTTTACAAGATTACTTACATGGTTCTGTCCTTTATTCTGTTAATGTGATGGATCATCTTTATTGATCTGCATATGTTGAACCATCCTTTCATCCCTGGGACCATGGTGAATCATCTTTTTAAATGTGATGTTGAATTTGATTTGGCAGTAGTTTGTTTAGAATTCTTGAATTTATATTCATCAGAAATACTAGTCTCTAGTTTCCTTTTTTTGTTAGGGATTTTCTTGGTTTTGATATCTGGGTAATGCTGGCCTTGTAGAATGAGGTTGGAAGAATCCTCTTCTCTTTAATTCCTGGAATAATTTGAGAAGAATTGATATTAGTTCTTTTTGTTTGTTTGTTTGAGATGGAGTCTCACTGCATTGCCAGGCTGGAGTGCAATGGCCAGTCTCGACTCACTGCAACCTCTGCCTCCCGGGTTCAAGCGATTTTCCTGCCTCAGCCTCCCAGATAGCTGGGACTACAGGCGCACACCACCACCAGCTAATTTTTGTATTTTTAGTAAAGTCAGGGTTTCACCCTGTTGGCCAGGATGGTCTCAATCTCTTGAACCACATGATCCGCCCACCTTGGCCTCCCAAAGTCTGGGATTACAGGCCTGAACTGAGCCACTGTGCCCAGCCGATATTAGTTCTTTATGTGTTTGGTAGAATTCAGCAGTGAAGCCTGGGCTGCTTTGATGAGAAAATTTTTATTACTACTTTAACCTCGTTACTCATTATTGGTCTGTTCAAATTTTCTATTTCTTCATAAGTCAGTCTTGTTAGTTTGTGTGTATCCAGGAATTTATCCATTTCTTCTAAGTTTTCCATTTGTAGGCATAGAGTTTTTCATAATATTCTTTTAGGATCCTTTGTATGTATGTCATATGAGTTATAACATCTCATTTTTCATCTTTGATTTTACTTACTGAGTCTTCTGTCTTTTCTTTAACGGTTTTATGGTTTTGTTAATCATTTCAAAAAATAAACTGTTTTGATCTTCTGTAATTTTTTTAGTCTCCATTTTGTTGATTTGTTCACTGTTTTTCATTATTTCTTTCTTTCTACAAATGTTGGGTTTCATTTTTATTTTTTCTCGTTCCTTGAGGTGCAACATAGCTCGTTTACTTTATATCTTTTTTTTTCTCTGATGTAGGCATTTATTGCCATAAACTTCCCGGTTGGTTCTGTTTTTGCTGTATTCCATAGGCTTGGCATGTTGTGTGGAATGAGTTGGGAAGCCTTCCCTCCTCTTCAATTTTCAGGATAATTTGAGAAGAATTGGTATTAGTTCTTCTTGATGTATTCAGTAGAATTCAGCATTTCTCTTTGCCTCCAGAAATTTTTAAATTTATTTTTAAATTCCTTCATTGACCTATTTGTTATTCAGCAACATGCTGCTTAATTTTTATGTTATTTGTATAGTTTCCAAAGTTCCCCCTCGTTTCTAGTTTTATACAACTGTCATTGGAAATAACACTCGATCTTTTTATTTTTAAAAATTTGTTTACACTTGTTTTCTGGGTTACCATATGGTGTATTCTGGAAAATGTTCCATGTGCATAAGAGAAGAATGTATATTCTGTTGCTGCTGAATGGAAAGTGCTGTATATGCCTGTTAGGTCCATTTCGTCTAAAGTATAGTTCAATTCCACTATTTCCTTATTAATTTTCTGTGGTTGATCTGTCCATTGTTGAATGTGGGTAGTTGAAATTACCTACTATTATTGTATTGTTATCTATTTCTCCCCTAGTGTTCATTAATACTTGTTTTTTATAGTTAGCTTGTGGGGGGTTGGGGACAGCCGTGATTGCTCTCAGTGACGCATGTACCATTTTCCCAGGAGGCAGGTCACCGCTTCAGCTCAGGCACAGTGGGAGCAAGGTGGAGCAGAAACGAGGAGGGGTAGACGGAGCAGCTCCATGGCTTCTTGGCCTTGTTGGGTAGGGTGTAGTAGCAGCTCAACTGGAGGATGGCAAGGTACCTGGCAGCAGTGGTTCGACAGTGGCTAAGTCTCAGGGATGGAAGGGTGTCATTGCTACTCATCTCCAGAGTGGAACACACTCCAGCAGCAGTAGTTTCAGTTCCAAGAAGGCATAATACAGTAGCTGGTGGGCCACAGTGGGTGGGACACAGTGGTAGCTCCTTCTCGGGAGGCAGCACAGCTGTGTGGACTCTCTCGAGCTTTCTCAGCTAGGCATAGGACCTTTAAGGACTACAGGAATCCTCAATGGTGAGGAATGTAGGTGTCCAAGGGGTTGATGAGGGCTGCTGGGGTACTCTTACTTGCCTTTTCTTTCCAGGAAATGTCCTTTCTGGCTCTGAGCTAGGGGATGGGGTGGTGGTGACCCAGCATTTTCTTCCGTTCCCATGTGTGTCCATCGTGGGTTTTTGTGCTCTATAGGGTTTGTTATATTACTATGATGTATTCCAGCACTCTCTTAGTTATCTTCAACAAAAGTTAGTTGTTTGTTTATTATTTGACTGTCTTTATTGGGAAGGAGAGCAGTGAGTGCTAGGGGATTCCAGTCAATCATCTTGCTAGTATTATTTCCCTTGGGATAAATTTTGAAGTTTATTTAGTGCCTTTTCTGCACCTATTGTGGTATTCATTTGATTTTTCTCATTTTTGTTTTTTATTTTTTTAATTATATTTTAAGTTCTGGGTACATGTGCAGATCGTGCAGGATTGTTACATAGGTATATACATGCTATGGTAGTTTACTGCAACCATCCCCCCGTCATCTAAATTAGATATTTCTCCTACTATTATCCCTCCCCAATCCCCCTACACCCTGCTATCCTTCCCCTAGCCCTTCCACCCCCAACAGGCCCCAGAGTGTGATGTTCCCCTTCCTGTGTGCATGTGTTCTCATTGTTCAACCCCCACTTATGAGTGAGAACATGTGGTGTTTGGTTTCCTGTTCTTGTGTCAGTTTGCTGAGAATGACAGTTTCTAGCTTCATCCCTGCAAAGGACATGAACTCATCCTTTTTCACGGCTGCCTAGTATTCCTTGGTGTATATGTGCCACATGTTTTATATCCAGTCTATCATCGATGGGCATTTGGGTTGGTTCCAAGTCTTTGCTATTGTAAGCAGTGCCACATTAAACATACATGTGCATGTTTCTTTATAATAGAATGATTTTTTTTTTTCTTTTAAAGACAGGATTTCACCATGTTGGTCAGGCTGGTCTTGAACTCCTGACCTCAGGTGATCCACCTGCCTTGGCCTCCAAAGTGCTTGCATTATAGGCATGAGCCACCACCCCCAGCCCTATAATAGAATGATTTATAATCCTTTGGGTATATATCCAGTAATGGGATTGCTAGGTCAAATGGTATTTCTATTTCTAGATACTTGAGGAATCACCACACTGTCTTCCATAATGGTTGCACTAAGTTACACTCACACCAGCAGTTCACAAGAGTTCCTATTTCTCCACATCCTCTCCAGCATCTGTTGTCTCCAGATTTTTTAATGATCACTATTCTAACTGGCATGAGATGGTGTCTCAATGTGGTTTTGATTTGTATTTCTCTAATGACCAGTGATGATCAGCATTTTTTCATGTATGTTGGCTGCATAAATGTCTTCATTCGAAAAGTGTCTGTTCATATCCTTCGCCCACTTTTGAATGGGGTTGTTTATTTCTTGTAAATTTGTTTAAGTTCTTTGTAGATTCTGGACATTAGCCATTGTCAGATGAGTAGATTGCCAAAATTTTTTCCCATTCTGTTGGTTGATGGTTCACTCTAATGATTGTTTCTTTTACTGTACAGAAGTTCTTAAGTTTATTTAGATCCCATTTGTCTATTTTGGCTTTTGTTGCCATTGCTTTTGGTGTTTTAGTCATGAAGTCCTTGCCTATGCCTATGTCCTGAATGGTATGGTCTAGGTTTTATTCTAGGGTTTTTTATGGTATTAGGTCTTATGTTTAAGTCTTTAATCTATCTGGAGTTAATTTTTGTATAAGGTGCAAGGAATGGGTCCAGTTTCAGCTTTCTGTACATGGTTAGCTAGTTTATTCAGCTTCATTTATTAAACAAGGAGTCCTTTCCCCATTTCCTGTTTATGTCAGATTTGTCAAAGATCAGATGGTTGTAAGTGTGTGGCATTACTTTTGAGGCCTCCGTTCCGTTCCATTGGTCTATATCTCTGTTTTGGTACCAGTACCATGCTGTTTTGATTACTCTAGGCTTATAGTATAGTTTGAGGTCAGGCAGTGTGATGCCTCCAGCTTTGTTCTTTTTGCTTAGGATTGCTGTTTGGTTCTGTATAAAGTTTAAAGTGGCTTTTTTCCAGTTCTATGAAGAAGGTCGTTGGCAACTTGATGGGGATAGCATTGAGTCTGTAAATTACTTTGGACAGTATGGCCATTTTCACGATATTGATTCTTCCTAACCATGAGAATGGAATGTTTCTCCATCTGTTTGTGTCCTCTCTTACTTCGTTGAGCAGTGGTTTGTAGTTCTCCCTGAAGAGGTCCTTTATATCATTTGGTAGTTGTATTCCTAGGTATTTTATTCTCTTTGTAGCAATTGTGAATGGGAATTTGTTCATGATTTGGCTCTCTGTCTGTTATTTGTGTACAGAAATGTTTGTGATTTTTGCACATTGATTTTGTATCCTGAGACTTTGCTGAAGTTGCTTACCATCTTAAGGAGATTTTGGGCTGAGATGATGAGGGTCTTCTAAATATACAATCATGTTGTCTGCAAATAGAGACAATTTGTCTTCCTCTTTTCCTAATTGAATACCCTTTATTTCATTTAAAATTACCTTTATATTTTTCAGAGTTTCAAAAATCTCTTTTGTATGCTTAAACATGTTAACCATGCTTATTTTGTTATCTAAAAATACTAAAATCATATGTTCTTTGAGTCTTGTATTTCCATTTGTTATTTCTGCTGGCTCTTACTCACATCATAGTGCTTTTGGCATTTTGATTGTGAGCTCGTGTTCCTTGAAAACAGACCTGTGGTAATTCTTTGAAGCCTGGGCTATATTGTGTTTCTCTACATCGGGTTTATATTCACCTCTGAAATGATCTGAACATACTAGCAAATGAAGACAAACTTAAAATTCATTTTTTACCTTCAAGTTTTCCATATACCACAGCGTGGATTTAGGCCTCAAACCTTCAAACCCATGTTTCCCACAAAATTTTGTGGGAATTTACTCCTCTACCAATTTCCAAATTTGAGGTTAATATACTGTTAAAGGGCAGATTGAGCTGTAGTTCATCTTCACATTGTGAATGGAGCCCTGGAGCTAGGATTCCGCAGGGGGTTCCCATTAGATTGTCAGCATTGGACAGAATCTAGGTTTCTCTGTTGGCCCTCATTCTTTTTCAAAACATACGCATCAAAACAAAAGCCAAGTTCCCCGAGATTTTGGCATGTGCCACATGGTAAAAATCAACATCAAACTGGTTTTATCTGTTAGATTCCAACTGTTACTCAACTTTTGGTGTCTGGTCAATGCTAATTTTCTCACCAGTTCACTTATTCAGTTTTTTCTTTAACTCCAGAATTTTTAGTTTTTAAAAATTATTATTTTAAGGATTGCTACATATTTATCCAAAGGAACCATGCAATATCTTATTTTCTCTTGTATACAACTTGGTGTCATAATTCTGACTGTAGAGAGACATAAAAATTAAATTATATGCAAAACTTCTTATGATTTTGATATATTTTATTCTAATCACACACATGCACATATGCACCCCACGTTTTAACACTGATTACCATATAAAGATCATTTTGTCCTCTTACAAAGCTTTCTTGAGAAACTTCATTCTTTACATCTTCTTAACTCTTTTTACAAAAGTAATACATATTGAGTTAGAAAACTTAGAAAATATGGATAATGAGAGTTAAAAATTGCTACCATCTATTTATAGCAGCTGTTATCATTTGATTTGATGACAAATATAAATTTATATTATACATGCTTTTCTGTAGCCTGCTTTTCTTCACTTAATGTATTGGAGATGCTTTTCCCAGTTATTACATGTACTCCAAAATATTTTAAAAGACTCATGGTGTTCCATTTTATGGTAGCAAGATATTTTTAAAAACTAGTCCTTTCTCTTTTAGAATTATGCCATATAAAATTGTTATTTGTAAAATATATATACTTCCTGTATATGTATTGAATAAAATTGAACTTAAAAAAAGAACAGTATGCCTGTAATCCCAGAACTTTGGGAGGCTGAGGTAGGCAGATCGCAAGATCAGGAGTTCGAGATCAACCTGGCCAATATGGTGAAACCATGTCTTTACTAAAAATACAAAAATTAGCAGGGCATAGTGTCGTGTGCCTGTAGTCCCAGTTACTCAGGAGGCTGAGGCAGAAGAATCACTTGAACCCAGGAGGCGGAGGTTGCAGTGAGCCGAGATTGCGCCATTGCACTCCAGGCTGGGCGACAGAGCAAGACTGTCTCAAAACAAACATTATTTTCTTTTTGTTATTTCATATAATGCAGTAATAACTGTCCTTGTATACAAATATGTATCCACATCATAGATTATTTCCTCCATGTAGATTCCTGTAAGTAGAGTTGTGAAAACCCCAAACAGAAATGTTCTTAAATATCTTTTATGAGTATTACCAAATAGTTGTCTGGAAAATTTATTCCAGTACCATTTCTGACCAGCACATTTTTACTATTTCAAACACTTCAAGCTTTATATATTTTGTCATTAATTATTAACTAAAAAAATCTTTGCTTTTTTGTGTCAAAATATTTTTAAAGAGTTATTTGTTTTAATTAATTATTATGCTATTTTCCGTATACTGATAGTGATCAGTATATTTCCATATACTGATAGTTGCTAATTCTTTAATGAAATTACCTATTTTTCTACTTGGCTCCAATGTGTTTCACCTTATTTGGAGAATCTCCATTAAGTTTAACTTTTATTATATCTGTGAAATGTTTTTTTGTTTTGTTTTGTTTTGTTTTGTTTTGTTTTGTTTTGTTTTGTTTTTTATAAAGACGGGGTTTCACCATGTTGGTCAGGCTGGTCTTGAACTCCTGACCTCAGGTGATCCACCCGCCTTGGCCTCCTAAGTGCTTGGATTACAGGCGTGAGCCACCATACCCAGCCTGAAATGTTATTTTTTTAACTCTTTATTATTTGATGTCTAAAGGATATCTTGGCATCCAGAAGCTTCAATCTTTACATACTTAATGTTTAAATTTATGTTAATGTCATTTCCTCTATTGCATTTGACTGATAAGTCATTCCCACCTCATATTGTTGACACTTTTCATTAAAAACTAATTTATATTCTAGCTGAAATATGTTTTAACCTATGATATGAAACGTGGATCTGACTTTACATTTTTAAACAACCGTTAGCCATATAACCAGTCCAAGTATGCTTGTATCATTAAATTGGAATCAAGAGATGTGCCTTTTATTTTAGTATTTTACAAAGCTAAAATCATGTATAAAAAAGTGTTTTCTTCTCCCTCTAACTTTGCATCCATTCATGCTTAAGTACAAGATGGCTGTTCATCTTATGTTATATGCTTGCATCATTAAACAAAACACTATACAGATTTTATTTCTTCCTAATTATTGGAAAACTTTCCCTTTACTCTCATCTCTTATTGGCCAGTTTTGCCAATTATAATATAGATTGCTTGTGGATGGATGTGTCTGAAGGATATTTATATCTGTGCACAGCTAATTCTAGGCACAGATCTAATGTCAGAATAATCAGCATATATCCTGTCCCTTGCCTCTCTTCACACGTTTTAGATTCTTTTGCAGGGAGCAAAAATAGAGCCTCTTTTTCTTCTGCAGTGACAACCCAAGTGAGATGACGGAAGCTGAATTAGCTGTGCTAATGGTGCAGCCCCCCCAGTTAAACAGCAAGATGCTTTTGAAGCCTTCGTGCTTCCTGCTCAATTTCATTCTGATAACATTTTTAACTGCCTGAAGAATACTCTTTATTTAAAGGCATTCTTTCTATGCCTTATTAGTTGGGCAATATTTCAGATAAATCCCATAGATGTCAACTTTGTGGGCATATAGAGGAACATTTAAGTGTTACGCACAGCACATGTCTCCAGTCCATCTTTACCTCTTCTATCTTTGAATCCTTTCAAAGTTAGGGCAGACAGACTGCCAACTGTGGGAGAAATTCTTGCCAGAGTCCTTCCCATAGCTCACTCCAGACCTACTGTCTTCCTGGAGAGGAAGATTTCAAAGGTCAGAGACAGAAGTTGAATTGTCACTTTCCTTGAAATACGCAATGTTGACAGCAAGTATGGTAATTAACAGAAAATAAGGGATGCAGACACAGCACTGGGACTCGTGGTAGAATCCATTCTTTTAACTCTGCCAGGACCATAGGGAGTGCAGAAGAATGCTGGGTTTGCATTTGGAAGTTCTGAGTCTGAGGAGAGGCTCTGCCACTTAACTAACTGTAAAGGTTAACTAACTCTTCAACTCTCAGCCTCAGTTTCCTCATTCTTTTCCAAACGGAAAATGTAAGAATAAAATGAGATAACATGTGAAAGTGTTTTGTAACCCAAAGGATTTCAGAAAATAAAAAGACATGTTATTCCTCTTACTCCTCAGAGAATGCAAACAATGAGAGAAGGAGAGAAGTTTATTTGTAGACTTTTCCAGGAAGGCTTGCAGATAGACTGTAAGGAGGATGACAGAAACAGGGCGAGATAAGAATCACGGATGGATGGTCATCCTGGAGACCAAGCCTCAGTGCATGTCCTGGAGAACTTGGTCACAACATTTAGAGCTTTATTTATTTTGTTTGAAATTAGTACCATGAGAAGATGTTATTTTTTTACTGAGTGAATGAGTCCTGAAATTCAAGTCTTTAAGAACAAGTTCATACATCAATCCATTTTTCCATCCATCTATTCATCCATTTATTCATCCAGATGATCAATATGCATTTTGTGCTGATTCTGCCTAATACACTACGTTAAGCTCTATGATTGCAAACATGAAGAAAACAAGGTTTCTGCTTTGGAGAAGCTCAAAATCCAGAAAAGGAGATGTCTAGCAATTACAGAAGTGGGTGTTCTCTTTTCCTTAAATAATCAAAATCTCAAAAGAAGGCCAGATAAATAAAACTAAACAGAGTCTCTAAAATCACTCCAGATACTTGGGTAAAAGTTTAAAGGCTATTCTATACCATATTGAGAGGCCTCTGACCATGCTCTGTTGTTTCTATTATCAGGCTGTTTAGTTTTTTCTCATGTGGCTAGCACATAATTCCTATTTTAAAACTTTCAGATGTATGAACATTTTTTCTATAGAGTCAAAACCAATCCACTATCTGAAATAATTGTGCTTGAGCATCTTTTAGGAAATAGGTCCAGTTACCAGACTCAACAAGAGTCTAGTGAAATAAGACTAAAACAGGACCTTCCGAAATACATGCGTAGAGAGCAGGCTAATGATTTAGTTTCCATTCAAACATTTCCTTTGAGAATATGTTCAACAGTTACTCAATGGGGTTGAAGGAAACCCGAGTAAGGCATGTTTTGTCGTGGTTTGTTACTTTCTATTCTGGGGATAGGAGTTGATCATTTTATATTTCACTAGTTATACAAAAATTCATGTGTAGAGATCTAAGTTAAACTGGCAACACATTTTAGATTTCCTGATGTGATACTTTAATCATCTTTGTAGTTTGGTAGCTGCTCACCTGGTTTGCCCGTCATGTGGCTCAGAAATGAGCCATGTATGTTCTTATCTTGCTTTACCTCTCCTAAGAGTAAAAATATCACCAATTAGGGCACGATCAGATTTCAGTCTTATCAGTCTTATCTCTCTGCCACTTTCTCATCCTTATGAAATGGTTACTGAGCCACTTTAAAGTACAGTGGACTATGCTCACATAACCTCCGCTACCAGGTTCAAGTGATTCTCCTGCCTCAGGCTCCCGAGTAGCTGGGATTACAGGCATGTGCCACCACGCCCGACTAATTTTGTATTTTTAGTGGAGAAGGGGTTTGTTTCTCCATGTCGGTCAGGCTGATCTCCAACTCCCGACCTCAGGTGATCCGCCCGCCTCGGCCTCCCAAAGTGCTGACATTACAGGCGTCAGCAACCATGCCCAGCCTCATCAAACTTTCTAAAAAATTTTAATAGTAGTAGGGTTTAATTTTTTTTTTTAAGCTTGGGAGAAATTTTTGGATGACACTAGAAATTTAGCAGAACGAATTATGCAAACAAAATACTGGGGAAAAAAGCCCAATCAACAAATATGACTTATGTAAAGTGTTTACATGTAGGGTTTCTGAGAAACACTGAATAATGACTGTTGTATTTTGAAAAAGCTGCCAAACTCATAGTAGACTAGAGCAGACAATTAGCATGACTGCAATAAAAAACAATTGCCATCTCAGTAGAACAACGAGAATTAATTGTAGCTGTAATCTCTTGACTGTCACTGAACCAAAAAAGATGAAGGTGGGGCTATTGAGAAGTGGTTAAAGGATGGTCTGGTTTACGGCTACTTACTCACACTTCAAATTCTTAAAATATGTGAATATTTTAGGGCTTGGAAAGTACTGAAAACAATTTATGTTACATAGTTTTAAATAAGTTTCATAATTTAATAGGGTTTTATACAGCCGTTAAGAGAAATACAACACAGATGCAGACATATATAAAAATTGTTATGCTTGTTTAAATCACTTTTTGAACACGCAAGTTTTATGTAAAAATACACAAACATGCCGTTAATGATCTCATTCGAAGAAAGGAAAATATGTGAGAATTTGCTTAAACTTTGCTTTCTAAGTGTGAAAGCATAATTTAATATCTATTACAAATATTATATCAACTTATCAAAATTGTTCCCCAGTTACATTCATGGAATTATACAGATTAGGTAACTGTCAGTGTAGACAAGCCAAGAGGCATAGGCATAATTGAGCTCAAATATTTAGTCTGTTTCTTTTTAAAAAAGAAAAACAATATATTGAATGTTTTTATTCTCGCATTTATACTTACAGACGTAATATATTCTCTTCATTAATGTATGAAAAATATATTTGCATACATGCATGCATTTCAATATTTTAGATAGGCAATTTTAGTTTTTAAAAGTAAATGAAATTAGGAGTCAAACAGCTGAAATTTCAAATCCTATCCTCACCAGTTTAATTCACAAAATGTAAAGTTTTCTGAATTTTTGCAAGTTCATAACCTCGGTGATGGAAACACACCTCATCTATGATCATAGGTGTAATAAAACTGATACTGGAGACATTTGCAAGTCAAATTTATAAAACCTAACTATAGTAGTACAAATAACATGAATTCTTAGTAATTTTTCGTACATGTAACTTTGTGAAGTGAGCTTATTGTGTCAGGATGTTCATTTTTTTTTTTTTTTTTTTTGAGACGGAGTTTCGCTCTTGTTACCCAGGCTGGAGTGCAGTGGCGCGATCTCGGCTCACCGCAACCTCCGCCTCCTGGGTTCAAGCAATTCTCCTGCCTCAGCCTCCCGAGTAGCTGGGACTACAGGCAAGTGCCACCATGCCCAGCTAATTTTTGTATTTTTAGTAGAGATGGGGTTTCACCATGTTGACCAGGATGGTCTCGATCTCTTGACCTCGTGATCCACCCGTCTCGGCCTCCCAAAGGATGTTAATTTTTTAAAAAGTATATAAATATTGATTAAGGTGATGAGATTTTATGGAATTAAGTAAAAATTTAAAGAAGAATTTATAAATGAAATCACTCAAAGAATCTACACATCACCATTGTTGGTCCAGGTGCAGACTAATAAGTTAAATGCCCATAAAGAAAGATAAACGTGAAATAGATATCTGTTAATGAAAAATTAATGTTTGTTGACAATTTCTTCAGTCATTTAAGCAACGTTTCCACTGAGAATTCTTTATAATGCTACAACATCTACCTCAAACATTGGATCAATTTTTTTTTTTTTTTTTTTTTGAGACAGAGTCTCGCTCTGTCGCCAGGCGCCAGGCTGGAGTGCAGTGGCGCCCTCTCTACTCACTGCAAACTCCACCTCCCTGGTTCAAGCAATTCTCCTGCCTCAGCCTCCCGAGTAGCTGGGACTACAGGCGCCCGCCACCATGCCCAACTAATTTTTGTATTCTTAGTAGAGATGAGGTTTCACCATTTGGCCAGGATGGTCTTGATCTCCTGACCTCGTGATCCGCCCCCTGGGCCTCCCAAAGTGCTGGGATTACAGGCGTGAGCCACCGTGCCCGGCCAAGGATCACATTTTTTTAAGTCACGGATTATGTGAAGGTAACTAACCAATGATATATCTGAGATTACAATAAATTACAACTTCACGTGCTGCTTCATTTCAAGTTATGTGAAGTAAGAAGGTAAGATCAAGGACATTTGAAAGAATGCATTTTTAGTGACAATAAATACAAATTGCCCGTGTTTCAATGAAAATTTTTCTTAATAAAGATTAGTTTTGAATAACAATTCAGTACAGTTTATATTATTCCTGAAATATGTCTTAAAAAGTCTTAAAGATAATTTATTTTACAGTGTTACATGATTCTTCCCACATAGTTGAGGAGAATGAAAATGTGTTGCTGCAGGTCATGGGCTTTAAGATACAAATACTTTATTTCAACAGGCTCTTAATGTTATGTCTTTCATATACACACCAGATAGGGAGACTGAATATGGTTCTTTATGACAAAATTAATTTTCATAAAAATGTATAAACTTAAATTTACAAGGTATAAACTGTTCATTCCCCAGATTATAACCTTTCAGTTTTTGTGAGGCTTGTTAGAATACGGTTTTACACACAAACACTTTATGAAATATCAACTGGTGATTTCATCTTTCTCTGTCACTCTCTTGTATGGATTACAAATGAAAACTTGTTATCTAACAAGTGTTTGGTCTACCACCTTCTATGTGGAGTTTACATGACATAATTGGTTAAATATTACCTAGTTTGTGTGAACTTCAAAGCCACTAATGAGATACGGGAACTGCTGTCTTTTCTGCTCTGCCATACCTATCTCTAGTTAATTTAGGTCCTCTTGTTATACACACTCGTGGCAGAATTTTTGTTTCCTTCTGTCAACTTATTTGTGTCACTATTTGATTCATGCTTCACATAGATGTGAATTATTTCTTCTTAAAACCATTATATTTTTAAGACTCAAGTGAATGACCCATAGTAGTCACTCATTTAATACACTCAAAATCACCAAATGAGTAAATATTCTCATATGAGCTAAAACGAAATAGCCACCTAAATATGAAAAAGAATGAGGTTTCTGACTGTTTAGTATATGACTGGCTAAACGTCACAGAAAATCAAGCTCAATAGAGGAATATATTTCTCAATTTTCCCATGAGCACTTTGTGTGTTCATGGGACTGGGGTAAATTAAAAGTTAACTATTTGCTCCAAACTGAGAAACGCTAACTGTATATAAAAACCTACTCCCACTGATATCTAAAATACACACTTGGAAGTTTATAAAAATGCGAGCATTTCCTGCTAGGGCAGTGAAATGTACAGTTGTGGTCCTCCAAGCATCTCACAGTGAATACAGTTTGAGGAAAGCAATCCAGATACTTCAGCTATAAGGTTTTTAATTTCTCTTATCTGTGCCAGCCATAAGGCAGGGGAAGCGCATTGATTTATACAAATTCAGTTTTCATCTATTATGGTAGAAATAAATGTATTTGACTCATTTTCTCCTGTAAACTTTAAAATGTAATTTTTTACTGATTAGCTGTCAATAAGTTTGTAAGTCTGATAGGCAAAAAACAACATTCATACTAGTGATTATTACAATTTTTCTTTTTGGCAGAAAACTTTTACCTCATGAAATTGAAAGGATAATTTAATTAGACTTGTTTCTAATTGATCAGCCTATGAGTTTTAAACTATTGCACTGGGGTGTGTGCTCTTTTTATCTCCTTTTGATAAATGAGAGAAGTTTGTTAGAATCAATTTCTCCGAGGCTGTATCCCTAGCAAGAGTTTAAATCCAGGGAGTCAGACACCAAACCTAACGCCATTAACTTATTTACAGAATGACAGCAGCTTTGATTGAAAGGTGGATGTTACTGGTAATGTATATCTGTGAGAGAGTGTGTTCGCATGCGTGTACATGTGTGTGTGAGTGTATTTGTGTGGGAAGCATGGAGGGTGTATGGGAGAGACAGGGAAAGATACAGAGTATAAAGATAGGTGTCATTTATTGAATAGGTAGCTTGCATATATGTTCTCAGGCTGTTGTCGATTTTCATCCCCTATCAAGACTGTGCTCAGAGCAAAAGTTTTTAATTTGATGTAGAAAATATAACAATTTTCCTAATACATTTACGTGTGCAAAATTGCAGAAAGGAATATTTAGGGAAAAGCCCTAACATAGACACGAAACTACAAATTCTCAATTGATTTGTTTATAACCAAATTAACCCCTGGTTAGACAGGCTCTTGACTTCCTGCAGAGGAAATGCAGTTACTAAAGACGACTAGAAGTGGTCAATGTTTTGAAGCAGGCAGCAGCCCGTAGGTTGTTCTGTTGTTCGAGCTCTTTCTCTTAAGTCCACAAATCTTTGATCTTTACGATGGCTGCTCGATTTTAGCTCGACAGTTCTCTGGGAAAGTTAATGCTTGGCAGAGGAGGCACTTGTGATCTTAGAATCGGTTAATTCATTAATAAGATATTACTGAGTACTTATTGTCTAGAACTTCTGTTCAATATCATCAATGCACACAATAGGGGGAATGAACCAAGCTAGAGAAGTGACGAATTTCACCAGTGCACCGTCATAGGGTTCATTCGATGCCCTTCCCATCAAAGAAAAAAATTATGTATTGTGTACGTTTATATTGTATGGTAATTATAGGCGTCTATCACAAAAAAGAGTAAATAAATACTATTTGAATGGGTTAATTAATATTTAAGCACAATTCTTATGTCACATTTAAGTTAATTCTCTATGAACTTTAGGGTAGTGGTTTTCTGATTCTGTGAAAAATGACCTCAGTAGTTTGATTGGAATAGCGTTGAATCTATACATGACTTTGGGTAGTAGGGTCATTTTAATGATATTGATTCTTTCAATCTATGGGCATGAAATTGTTTTTATTTGTGTGTACCATCTACAGTTTCTTTCATCATTGTTTTTTAGTTTTCCTTGTAGACCTCTCTCACCTCCTTTGATAAATGTATACCTAGTTATTTTACATTTTCTGTGGCTATTGTAAAAGACATTAAGTTCTTGATTTGGTTCTTAGCTTGAAGGCTATTGGTGTATAGAAATGCTCCTGCTAGGCAGGGCGCGGTGGCTCACGCCTGTAATCACAGCACTTTGGGAGGCCGAGGCGGGTGGATCACGAGGTCAAGAGATCGAGACCATCCTGATCAACATGGTGTGAAACTCCGTCTCTACTAAAAATACAAAATTAGCTGGGCATGGTGGCGCACACCTGTAGTCCCAGCTACTCAGGAGGCTGAGGCAGGAGAATTGCTTGAACTCAGGAGGCGGAAGTTGCGGTGAGCTGAGATCGCACCGTTGCACTCCAGCCTGGGTAGCAAGAGCGAAACTCCGTCTCAAAAAAAAAAAAAAGAAAAGAAATACTACTGCTTGTTGTGTGCTGATTTTGTATCCTGAAACTTTATTAAAGTTGATTATCAAGTCTGGAAATATGTTGGTGGAGTTTTTAGGGTTTTATAAGTATATGATCACGTTATCAGGGAACAGAGATCATGTGACTTCCTCTTTTCTAATTTAGTTGCATTTTCTTTCTTTCTCTTGTCTGACTGCTCTGGCTAGGCGTTCCAGTACTATGTTGAATAGGAGTGGTGAGGGTAGATATCTTTGTCTTTTTCCACTTATTGGGGAAACGCTTTCAACGTTTCCCCATTCATTTTGAGATTGGCTGTGGGTTTGCCATAGATGACTCATTATTTTGAAGTATGTTCCTTTGATGTCTATTTTGTTAAGGGTATTTATCATGAAGGGATGCCGGCTCTTATCAGGTGCTTTTTCTGCGTCTATTGAGATAATCATATGTTTTTTGTTCTATTTATTTGGTGAATCACATTTATTGATTTATATGTGAAGAACCATCCTTGAACTCCTCTAATAAAACCCATTTGATTGTGATAAATTATCTTTTTGATGTGGACGTGGGTTCAATTTGCTAGTATTTAGCTAGAGTGTCTGCATTTATGTTCTTCAGGGATATTGGCCTGTGGTTTTCCTCTTTTTTGTTTTTTGTCATTGCCTGTATTTGGTATCAGGGTGATACTGGAGCAATAGAATAAGTTAGGGAGAAATCCTTCCTCTCCCATTTTTTTTTTTTTTTTTTTTTGAATAGGTTTAGTAAGATTGGTACAAACTTCTCTTTAATCATCTGTAGCATTTTATTTACTTTTCTTTTATTATTGGCCTAAATAGAACTTCCAGCACTATTTTACATAGTAACACCCAGAGTTTATAGCCTTGCTGTTTCCAATTCTTTTTAACACATTGATCACCACTCATACTGTAAAATAGAAACACCAGATTTGTTTGTTACAATGGAAATTTTATACCCTCTGATCAACACTTCCTCACCTCCTGGTCCTTGACAGCCATTCTTTCTATCCTGTTTCTATGTATGGCCTCCAGTGATCCTCCCGCCTCAGCCTCCTGAGTAGGCAGGACTACAGGCATGCAGCGGCACAGCCAGCTAATTTTGAGTGTGTGTGTATGTGGGCGGGCGGGGGGTGTGCACATGCTGACCGGGTCTTGTTATGTCACCCCAGCTGGTCTGGAATTCCAAGGCTCAAGCAATCCTGCTTCGGCCTCCCAAAGTGCTGGGATTACAGGTGTGAACCACCACGCCCAGACACTTTCAGTACTTCAAGGAACCACTTTCTACATATTATGGAATGAATGTTTGTGTCCCCTCAAAATTTCTGTGTTGAAATCCTAGCCTCCAATGTAATGCTGTTAGGAGGTGGGGCCCTTGGGAAGTAATTAGGTCAAGAGGGTGGAGCTCTCATGATGGAATCAGCACCTTTATAAGAAGAGATGCTAGAGAGTTGCTTCCTGTCTTTCTTGCTCTCTGCCATGTGAGGATACAAGAAGATGGGCCTCTGTGAACCAGGAGGTGGGCCCTCCCCAAGAATCAACCCTAATCTTGGATAGGCAGCCTCCAGAACTGGGAGAAATCAGTGTTTGTTGTTTAAGCCACCCGGTCTGTGGCATTTTGTTAGAGCAGCCCAAACTAAGGCACTGCCCTGATCATAATGATATCCCCCTACGTTTCCTTCTAAATGCTTTCAAAGTTTTGCCTTTCACAACGAGATCCTCAATCAACCTGGCTTTTATTTTTGGGATGGTGTGAACTAGGGATCTAGTTGTATTTATTTTCCATATGAATAATCAATTGTGCCAACACCATTTGCAGAATATTCCGTCCTTCCCCCAATAATCTACCAGGCAACTTCTGTCTCATTTCAAGTTTCCATGTGTCATGAGTCTCTGCTGGGTTCCTGATCTTTTCCAGTGGTCAATTTGTGCATCACCTTGACAACAATTTACTGTCCTAATCCCTATGGCATTATAGTATGCACACAAATCTTAAACTGTCCACTACCCACTGATCTGTACTGGGGCTCAATCTCACTAGGACCTTCAAAGATACTGCAACTGAGGGGCAAGGAAGGTGCAGTATTTATCCACCAACTCCCATTCCTCATGGCTGTTTTAAAATGGACTCAAGATTTACTTTAACCATATATGGTAAGACATACAGATATGAAAATGACTGTCCTGAAGGAAGGAGTTTTTGATACTGAGAGGAAACAAGAGCTATGGCATGCTATGCAGAGATACATGGGGAGGCACCATGGTTGGTCAAGAAGTCAAAGGAGCTAGGAGAAAACATGGGCAAGAACTTTATTTGTGGCATCCAAGGGAAAGGCAAGGCAAGGCAGGGTAAGCAGGCACAGGATTAGCTATGAATAGTTTGAATAATTTCACTCGGCTCTGGGCCATAGGGCTGTCCCTGCTTGTCTGGCTCATGCCCTGGGGTGATAAGGGCAGATGGACAGCGGCCCAGTGTAAGAGCCCGATGAAGGAGGTGGTTGTGGGTATGGGCTTTGGATTGGCTGGTTTGCAGATGGAAGGTGCACCTGCAGGTGAGTCCTTTACTGTCTCTAGAAACTGGCTCGCCCTGGATGGGGCAGTCTCTCCAGGATCAGCAAGACCCCAGCTGTCAAAACAGGAAATATAGGAAAGGAAAAGGCATGATGAATATACACTGAGGGTGCTCTTGAAGGCATCAGCCCGTGGCATGTATGTGGCTGGCAATGATGCGGGCCATGGGGAAAGAACCAACTGTGTCTGCTACACTATTCTTTTTTGTTTGTTTGAGACAGAGTCTCCTTCTGTTGCCCAGGCTGGAATGCAATGGCACGATCTCGGCTCACTACTCCCTCCTACTCCCAAGTTTGAGCAATTGTCCTGCCTCAGCTTCCCGGGTAGCTGGGACTACAGGCATGCGTCACCACACATGGCTAATTTCTGTATTTTTAGAAGAGACAGGGTTTCACCACGTTAGCCAGACTGGTCTCAAACTCCTGACCTCAGGAGTTCCTCTCAACTCGGCCTCCCAAAATGCTGGGATTATAGGTGTGAGCCACCGCGCTGGCCTGCTATACTATTCTTGGCCCCTCAATGACTACACGAATTTTAGGATCAGCCTGTCAAGTTCCACAAACAATTCTATTGAGATTTGTGTGGGAATTGCTTGAATTTATAGATTAATTCAGTGGAATATGTTTATAGCATCGAGTCCTACCATTCATAATATATATGGGATATATTTCCATTTAACCCGTTCTTCCTTTAAGTCCCTGGGTAATCTTTATATTTGTCATAGTGTTTTTGTAGCACTATAACAAAACACCTGAGACTGGGTAATTTACACACAACACAAGTTTATTCTCTCAGAGATCAAGCCTCCAGCAGGTACAGTGTCTAGTGAGGGCCTAGTCTCTGCTTCCAAGATGGTACCTTGAGTGCTGGTTCCTCTGGGGCAGACAAATGCTATGTTCTCCTGAGGCAGAAGGAACAGATTTACCACCACCTCAAGCCCTTTATAAGGTGCTAATCTCATGCATGAGGGCTCGCCCTTATGACTTACTCACTTCTTAAAGACCCCACTTCCTAATACTATCATCCTGGCAATTAAGTTTTAACAGGAATTTTGGGAGACACATTCCGGCTATAGCAATACTCTTCATGAAAGGTCTTTGGACATTTTGCTAGATATATTCTCAGGGTTTTGTTGCTATTGTGAATAGAATGTCTTTTTCTATTACATTTTCTAATTTGTTGTTTGTGATGTATAGGAATGCTAATAGGTTTTTTAAGTTGATCTTGAATTCAACAACCTTGCTAATTATTTTGCTAGTCTTAATAATTTATCTGTGTATTCTTCTGGATTTTTGTGAAGACAGTCATATCGTCTGCAAATACAGGTAGTTTTTTTCTTTACAATTTAAAATTTTTATTTTCTTCATATCTTTTTTTAAAATGTTATTATTTTTTGAGACAGAGTCTTGCTCTGTCACCCAGGTGGAGTGCAGTGATACAATCTCGGCCACTTTTTTAGTAGAGACGGTGTTTCACCATTTTGGCCAGGCTGGTCTCCAAATTCTGACCTCAGATGATCTGCTCACCTCGGCCTCCCAAAGTGCTGGGAGTACAGGCCTGAGCCATTGCCCCTGGCTGATTTGTTTATTTACGTATTTTGAGACAGGGTCTCACTCTCTCACCCAGGCTGGAATGCAATGGCACGATCTCCCCTCACTGCAAGCTCCACCTCCCGTGTTCAAGTGATTCTTCTGCCTCAGCCTCCCAAGTAGCTGGGATTACAGATGTTTGCCACCACACCCAGCTGATTTTTGTATTTTTAGTAGAGACAGGGTTTCGCCATTTTGGCCAGATTGATCTCAAACTTCTAATCTCAGGTGATCCATCCGCCTCGGAATCCCAAAGTGCTGGGATGATAGGAATGAGCCATCTTGCCCAGCTCATTTATTTCTATTATAGGTTGACTCACATACATTTCTGATGTTTGGCATCACATAACCTTAAAAAAAAAAAAAAAAAGGCAACTTCATATGTATCAGCCAAACACATTGCATAGGACCTCCAGTATCATGTTCAATAGAGACAGTGATAGAAGCTACCCTTGTCTATGTCCTAACTTTGAAAATTGCTTCTAAAATTTTACCATTAAGTATGATAATTACTATACATTCAGGAAGATAGGGCCAGGTGTGGTGGCACACACCTGTAATCCCAGCACTTTGGAAGGCTGTGCGGGGAGGGGAGGATCACTTGAGCCAGGGAGATAGAGGTTGCAGTGAGCCCAGATCTCGACATTGCACTTCAGCCTAAGTGACAGTAAGATCTGGTCTCAAAAAAAAAAAAAAAGGATGCTAGCTTGCTCATAGTACATTATCTGATGTAGACTCTGCCCCTGCTTTACTGTAATACAACCTAATTCACCATGATGCATTATTTGCATGTGTGTACATTTCTGTATTCGGCTTGGTGTTATTTTATATAAAATTTGGATTCATGTTCATAAAAGTTAGTGATAGCTAGTTTCTATTTGGTTTTCTATGTTTTGGATATTGTTACTTTCCTTGAAGTATTTCATTTCATCCTAGAAGGCTTATTGTAAAGGTTATTTCCCCTTTATATATGAGGAAGTTAAGGTGCAGTGAAGGCAAGTCATTTTCCCTAAGGTCACAGGGAAGGTAGGTAGTGGCAGCAGAAATACAAATCTGGATTGTCTGGCTCCAGAGGCCGTCACTAAACACTGCCCTGCACCCTCTCCCTGTGACAAAGACCCATCATTCAGACTGTTCTGTCGCAAACTTTCCTTGAACATCCTTGTTCCAGTTTTGCACCAAGATTATATTCCAGTAGATAATTAGATAGCTCTTCTTTTTCTTTTTTATAGAAATACTCATCAAACTTTTATAAAAACCTATTCCATCCTATCACCTTTGCTAGCCTGACTTCTACAGTTTTGCAGTGGCCTCCAGGTTTTACCACACTTGCGAGCTCCTGTCCTGGGGATACTGGGGAGGTATACACCCATAAAGCCAGGGATACAGACACAGACCAGCAACAGACTCCCCCACCCTCCAGCATCTTTTTTTTTTTTTTTTTTTTTTTTTTTTTTTTTTTTTTTTTTCCCTGAGACAGAGTCCCGCTCTTATCACCCAGGCTGGAGTACAGTGATGTAATCTCAGCTCACTGCAACCTCCACCTCCCAGGTTCAAGCAGTTATCGTACTTCAGCCTCCCAAGTAGCTGGGATTACAGTTACCTGCCACCACACCTCACTAACTTTTTTGTATTTTTAGTAGAGATGGGGTTTCACCATGTTGGCCAAACTGGTCTCTAACTCAGCTCAGGTGATCCACCTGCCTCAGCCTCCCAAAGTGCTGGGATTACAGGCATGAGCCACCATTCCCTGCCAGCAAACTTTCAAGAACTGGGGTACAACCAAGCTTCTAGCTTCTAGCTAGGAGTCATTTGATCCCCCTTTATTCCAAAGAACCAGCCACTGTCTTTGGTTTCCAAAGCCCAGCAAGGTCCAGGCTCTTTAGCCTCCAGCCACTTTGCATTTCTTCTTTTTGTCTTTTTTTCTTTTTTTTTCTAGACAGATTTTTTTGCTTTCGTTGCCCAGGCTGGAGTGCAATGGTGCAATCTCAGCTGACCGCAACCTCCGCCTCCTGGGTTCAAGCGATTCTCCTGCCTAAGCCTTGCAAGTAGCTGGGATTACAGTCATGCACCGCCGCACCTGGCTAATTTTGTGTTTTTAGTAGAGCCAGAGTTTCTCCATGTTGGTCAGGCTGGTCTCGAACTCCTGACCTCAGGTGATCCACCTGCCTCGACCTCCCAAAGTGCTGAAATTACAGGAGTGAGCCACTGTACCCGGTCTCTTTTCTGCTTTTCATTCATGGAGATGATTAACTTATTTTTCAGCCTGGGCATGTCTTTTTTATTTTTTTATCCCCCCCCCCGCCCGTGTCTTTTTTGTTTACTTTATTTTTTTATTTTTATTTTTTGAAATGGTGTCTCTGTTACCCAGGCTGGAATGCAGTGGTGCAATTTCGATTAACTCCAACCTTCACTTCCCAGGTTTAAGTGATATTCCTGCTTCAGCTCCTACAGAAGTGTGCCACCATGCCTGGCTAATTATTGTATTTTTAGTAAAGACAGAGTTTTGCCACATTGGCCAGGCTGGTCTCAAACTCCTGGCCTCAAGTGATCTGCCTGCCTTGGCCTCCCAATATGCTGGGATTACAGATGTGAGCCATCACACCCGGCCTTTATTTACTTTATATATCTCACCTATCACTGCTGCAGTTTGCACAAGAGAGGATGCCTTCAAACCTAGTTTCTCCAAACTATCCCAAAAGGGAAGTCTGCTCCACATCATCAGTGTTATTTTTTTTTTTATTTATTTATTTTTTTGAGACAGAGTTTCGCTCTTGTTACCCAGGCTGGAGTGCAATGGCGCGATCTCGGCTCACCGCAACCTCCGCCTCCTGGGTTCAAGCAATTCTCCTGCCTCAGCCTCCTGAGTAGCTGGGACTACAGGCACGTGCCACCATGCCCAGCTAATTTTTGTGTTTTTAGTAGAGATGGGGTTTCACCATGTTGACCAGGATGGTCTCGATCTCTTGACCTCGTGATCCACCCGCCTCGGTCTCCCAAAGTGCTGGGATTACAGGCGTGAGCCACCACGCCCGGCCATCAGTGTTATTTTTAAAGACCACATGTCAACATGTCAGATTAGAGCAAAGGGATGTGGAGGGAGCCATATGAAAGCAAGACTGAGAGTCCTGGAAAGAAGGCGGCAGAGCTGCCTTTTGAAGGTGGTCACTCCCTCAGACCTTGTCCTTCCTGCCTGGTTCCTCCAGTTGTCAGACTTGCCTGTTGGGGCCCACATAGTGGAGGAGGGGTCTGGACTGAGAGGGAGATGGAGAAGCTGCCAGAGGCCCTTTTGGATCCAGAATTGAGGCAGCAGTTCAGCCAGGTCCAGAGAAGGGGGCTGGCCCCCAGCCCCCAAGGGAATGGAACTGATTCCAAAATATGGCAAGAACTCCTGGCTGGGAGAGGGATATGCTTGCTCCCTTGAAGGGAGCAAAGGTGGAAGGCCTAGGCCAGAAGGCCCAAGTGGGAGGATGAGGCCAGCCCACTCCAGCCCCATCCCCTCCTCTTTCCTAAGTGCCCTCCCTGCAAAGTCTGCAGAGAGCAGGGCTCCCTTATGCCGGCTCACCCCGAACTGCCCTTTTGTTCAGCAACCCCCATGGGTTTCAACATGAGATGATTCATTCTCCTAAAAGCCTCTTAGGGGTGAGGGAAGGCGTGGGTGGCTCTGTGAGGTTTGGAGTGGGGGCCGCCCCTTCTCAGAGCTGCTGCGAGGGCCAGGGCCACCCTCTGTGGTGGGTGTCTGTGGGCTGGGTGGCAGCGCTGGGTGGCACCAGCTTTGCAGGTCTGGGAGGCTGGGGGTGCATCCGTTGCCGCTCCTGACAGGGCCTAGGCTCCTCCCTTACCTAAGAAGTGACATTCTTGAAGGGTGAGTGCAGAGGAGACGCAACATGGGAGGTGTAGGCACCCAGGAGCAAATCTATGGCTCAGTCTGAGAGAGAAGTATCTTTCAACACAGCTTTTGTTCAGATGGGGAAATCGGCTGAGAGGGAAAGGGGCTTGCCCAAATACCCAGCCCTGGAATGTTTTGCCCTTTGGGGGTGGATCTCCCAGGATATGCATTTACGGCACTGCCTCCTCTGAGCACATCGGGTGGGCCCAGATCTGGAGCGTGAGCCCGAGCCTGCAGAGCAACCCGGACTCGAGAGCCCTTTTGCACCAGCCCAGTGGGACTTCAGAGATGTGGGGTGTGGAGGCCTGGACAGCCAGCTAGACTGTGGGCCAGGCTGGTGAAGTCTAACCTACCACTCAGGAAGGAGACCCAGCTCTTCTCCACACGAGTTCCAATATGAGGACTGCCTTCTTTGGGCCTCAGTTTCCCCACCTGTATTCCAAGGACCCTTCTAGCTCCTACACTCGGGGCCAAGATTCTCCTCTGAGCCCCAGTCAGCCTACAGGACCAGGGCAGTGTCTTCCTTGGACAGAGACCCACGATCAGGCATCAGGAGGAGGGGGTGGGGGTAGGCAAGGTTCCCATAGGAAGGCAGAGCTGTCATCAGAGATGGTGTCCGCAGGCCATGGGTGTATCGCAGCTCTGCTACTACTTGCTGGGTGACCCCATGCCATTTCTGTGCCCATTCTGGACTTCAGTTTCCCCATCTGTTCTATGGAGGTAACATGCCTGCCTGCATATTTGAGAACTTGGATGTGTGTGGATCAGTTGCAGTGTTTCTTAGGTGTGGTCCTGGGGCAGCCTGCACCGCCCTGTACAGATTTCTGATCCCACCCTAGGCTCACAGGATCAGAATCTCTGGGAATGAAGCCTGGGAATCTGCATTTACACAGGCATCCAGGTGATTCAGACATGATTGAAGAAGCACTAATAGTATATGGTGAGCTCTCTATAGAAGGTGAATTCATAGCTGCCTTTTCACAAACATAAATCTCATCTTCCCTTCCTCAGTTAAGGACATACACCCCAGGTGAAAATCACTCTGCCTTTCCAGATGCAGAATCTTACCTTTCCAATAAGATTCTGTTCACTGTTAATTTCTGTAGTTCGTATTCCAAAACAATGACAGTATCTTTCCATTTTCTTAATACAAATGTGTGAGTTAAATTTTCTTTTTAAAACTGGACACACACTCACACAGTTTAGAATTTCAGCTATGGCTTCCTCTCAAATTATTCGCCTCTTTCTGCCAGGGAGCAGTTTTTCCCAGACAAGACCCTGGACAGAGACTGGTGTGGGCCCACTCCCCATCAGAATCACTGGATAATGACTGACCCCTGGAGGCAGTTTCTCTGCTTTACAGTCAGCTCATGGGCTGGGATGTGACCCCTCAAAGCTGCTGCAGAAGCTTCCACCTGTCCTGGGCCACCCCTGCCATCTGTGGGGGTAAGGCCTGTACCTTGTCTACTTAGCCCAGCCGGTCTCACAGGCATTTAGCAGATCAAAAACTCTAAGCATGTGCTATGCTCGGCTAAGCTCCCCTATGCCTTCTTTTGGGGTGAGCTAGAGTGCATTCCAGCCCCCAGCATCCCTGCTGTTTATTCCCACCCCCATACACACTCACAAGTACAAACACAGGCACAGTCACGGGCACACACTGCCCTGGACAGCACCATTTCCAGCCTCCGCAGGGTGGTCTCCTTAAGGGGAAGTTAACAAGACACTAAAGAAGGCTCAGGGGTCAGGGAGGACCTCTGTCAGAAAGAGGTTCCTAGAAGCGGTTCTGCCTCTGACTTACTGGGGGTCCATGAGAAAATTGCTTCCCCTCTTTGGTCCCACGTTCCCCAGCTGAGAAATGGGGGGTTGGGCCAAATGGTCTAATGTTATGGGAACCTCTAAGTCACAGCCCATAGCTGGTGGTCAAGATGAGGGAGAGGCCCTCAGGGTCAGTCGAATACCTGAGAGGCAGGACAGGTGCAAAGGTGAGCAGCCCGAGCACATCAAGTGGGCCCGGAGCTGGAGCATGAGCCCCACAGCCTGCAGAGCAGCCCTGGACTCGGGAGCCCGCTCACACCAGCCCAGTGGGACTTCAGAGATGTGGGGTCCAGCCTCCCCTAATGTTGCAGGGCTAGGGGCTGGGAGCTGCAGATTCTGATCCCACAGTTGCTTTAGACGTGCCAGATGAGCTGGAACAAGACACACACCTCTCTATGAAATGAGCAGTTAGTCCAAATAGATAAGCTATGAAGGGCTGTGGAAGGGACCCAACTGTAGCCTGGGGCTACACACTGCCTTCCAGAGTATTCCAGCAGCTGACCTCTGGGGGAGGGGTCCCAGGTATGAGAGGCAGGGCTCAAAATCTAGGCCCAGCCTCTTCTGGAGAGCCCGGGGCAGTTGGGGAGGGGCAGCAGGCAGCAGGTGTAGTAGGAGCACGTTTCACAAACTGCATCTGCTCATCGAGGCAGCCAGCTGGAAAGTGGATGCAGTAGGCAAAGTGGTGGCTGCTTCCCACGGCCAGGAATCCAGCCCAGCACCCACCAGAGTCCGCCACAGGCCTGCTCAATTGAGTCAGCCGAGTTCTGGGCCTTCTGGGCCCATCCACAGAGGTAGGGCTTTAGGGCGACTAGGTGAGCTGGCCCTTGCAGGAGAATGTAATTGACTCGTGAGCCTGGACAGTCAGGCAGCCCCTCACCCGCCTCCCCATCCCCACCTCTCCAGCCCCCTCATTCCCCAATTCTCCCACCTGCTCCCCTGCCCCAGCACGTGCCTCTGCTCACTCTCATCTCTTTTCCTGCTCCCAGGCTTGCCTGCTCACATGTCTTTGACCCTCCTCTGGGTCTCCCTCTTTGCAAGCTACCTCTTCTCTACTTCACACATTCTCCCCGAAGGCACCAGAATACACAAGCACAAGGCCCTGCATTTCACCTTCACTCCCAGATATGGGAGATAACATCAAGACCCAAACGCCATTTGGCAAAAGATCTGGAGCATGCAGAGGGGCAGATCTGAGCCTGTGGAAGCTTTGGGGGTTCCCTGCAGGAGGCTGCATTTAAGCTGGCTCTCGAGTGTGGCTCTGAACTGAGACCTTGCCCTGAAGCTCCACACCAGGAGAAAGCTGCCAGCTTGACCCCTCCATTTGGTGTCTCAGAAATCTTGCACTCTGGAGGTCTAACTCTGAACCCAGAAAATCCCATCTCAGCCTGGTTTCTTCTTAGGGAAAGCACCACCTCACATACCCAGTTCTGCACCAAAGCCCCATTTGAGTAATGGGGCTCCTACCCTACACGGTGAGCGCTCTGGATGAGCCAGTGCCCAGGGGGAAAGAGCTCTCTGAATGCAAAGCCAAAACATGTGAGGCTTAACTCCACCTCCAGCTCCCAAAAGTGTGGGTCGTGAAGGGCCCTAAACCAGTTTGCTATAGAAAGACCAGTCTGCCACTGTGTGGTACACGGACGGTAGGGGCAGCATATGCTTGGAAAGACCAGAAGGTGGGCAGGGCTGGGGAGGTACGGACATGGGTGTAGTGGTGGAGATGGGAGGACAGACAGGTCTCAGATGAACCAAGGGATCAGGACGAGACACTCAGTTTTGTACCAGATGTGTACAGTGTGGGATGCCATTCACTGCTCGAGGGAACAGAAGGAGAAAGAACTATGGCATGGGAGGATAGAGAAGAACTGTGTCTTGAATGTCATTTGAAGTCCCCAGGGAGAGCCAGGCCTGTACCTTCACTGCTTCAGCCGGCCTTCAAGGCACTTGTGTTCCCTGGCCCTCTGGGCTCTCCCTTGGTAGCTGTCAGCTGCAGTGGGGGCAGTTGCAGGTGACAGCTATGAAGAGCCTACAGGTGACCTTACAGGCAGTCCCCTGGAAAAACAGAAACAGGTCTATTTTTCCAGGGGACTGCCACGTGGCCAGTGCCAAGAAGCTGATGGACAACTTTCTGAACAAAACCTGTTACCACAACCTGATATTCCCAGCCACCAGCTCCTCACAGCTCATCTCCATGGAGATAGAGCTCTCCCTGGCAGAGCAAATCAGCATGGTAGCTGCAGAGGGCAGCTGTGGCTCAGGCGAAGAGGCAGCTCATACCCAATCCCTAAGCAATCATTGGCCAGAGGAATGAAAGGACTAGAGTTGACTTAGACTTAACGACAAATGGAAGGGAGGCTGCAGGAGGGTCCATGAAGTTTACAGGTATCCAATATATGTATTTTTTATTGCATTTTATGTTTTGGGGTACATGTGAAGAACATGCAAGATTGTTGCATAGGTACACACATGACAGTGTGATTTGCTGTCTTCCTCCTCATCACCTATATCTGGCATTTCTCCCCATGCTCTCTCTCCCCAACTCCCCACCCCCTGCTGTCCCTCCCCTTTTTCCCCCCAACAGACCCCAGTGTGAGATGCTCCCCTCCCTGTGTCCATGTGTTCTCATTGTTCAACACCCGCCTATGAGTGAGAACATGCAGTGTTTGATTTTCTGTTCTTGTGTCAGTTTGCTGAGAATGACAGTTTCCAGGTTCATCCATGTCCCTACAAAGGACATGAGCTCATCAGTTTATAGCTGCATAGTATTCCATGGTGTATATGCGCCACATTTTCCCCGTCCAGTCTATCATTGATGGGCATTTGGGTTGCTTCCAGGTCTTTACTATTATAAACTGTGCTGCAATGAACATTTGTGTGCATGTGTCCTTATAGTGGAACGATTTATAATCCTTTGGATATACCCAGTAATGGGATTGCTGGATCAAATGGAATTTCTATTTCTAGGTCCTTGAGGAATTGCCACACTGTCTTCCACAATGGTTAAACTAATTTACACTCCCACCAACAGTGTGAAAGTGTTCCTATTTCTCCACATCCTCTCCAGCATCTGTTGTCTCCACATTTTTTAGTGATCGCCATTCTAACTGGCATGAGATGGTATCTCAATGTATTTTGATTTGCATTTCTCTAATGACCAGTGATGAAGAGCATTTTTTCATGTTTGTTGCCTCATGTATGTCTTCTTTTGTAAAATGTCTGTTCATATCCTTCGTCCACTTTTGAACGGGCTTGTTTGTTTTCTTGTAAATCTGTTTTAGTTCTTTGTAGATTCTGGATATTAGCCCTTTGTCAGATGGGTAGATTGCAAAAATTTTTTCCATTCTGTTGGTTGCCGATTCACTCTAATGATTGTTTCTTTTGCTGTGCAGAATGGAGTTTGATTAGGTCCCATTTGTCTATTTTGGCTTTTGTTGCCAATGCTTTTGGTGTTTTGGTCATGAATTCCTTGTCTACGCCTGTGTCCTGAATGGTTTTGCCTAGATTTTCTTCTAGGGTTTTTATGGTGTTAGGTCTTATGTTTAAGACTTTAATCCATCTGGAGTTAATTTTAGTGTAAGCTGTCAGGAAGGGGTCCAGTTTCTGCTTTCTGCACATGGCTAGCCAGTTTTCCCAACACCATTTATTAAACAGGGACTCCTTTCCCCGTTGCTTGTTTTTGTCAGGTTTGTCAAAGATCAGATGGTTGTAGATGTGTGGTGTTGCCTCTGAGGCCTCTGTTCTGTTCCATTGGTCTATATCTCTGTTTTGGTATCAGTACCATGCTGTTTGATTACTGTAGCTTTGTAGTATAGTTTGAAGTCCGGTAGTGTAATGCCTCCAGCTTTGCTCTTTTTGCTTAGAAATGACTTGGTTATGCAGCTCTGTTTTGGTTCCATATGAATTTTAAGGTGGTTTTTTCCAGTTCTGTGAAGAAGGTCATTGGTAGCTTGATGGGGATAGCATTGAATCTGTAAATTACTTTGGGCAGTATGGCCATTTTCACGATACTGATTCTTCCTAACCATGAGCATGGAATGTTTCTCCATCTGTTTGTGTCCTCTCTTATTTCGTTGAGCAGTGGTTTGTAGTTCTCCTTGAAGAGGTCCTTTATATCATTTGGTAGTTGTATTCCTAGGTATTTTATTCTCTTTGTAGCAATTGTAAATGGGAGTTTGCTCATGATTTGGCTCTCTGTTAGTGTGTTATTGGTGTATAGAAATGCTTGTGATTTCTGCACACTGATTTTGTGTCGTGAGACTTTGCTGAAGTTGCTTATCAGTTTAAGGAGATTTTGGGTGGAGGTGATAGGGTCTTCTAAATATACAATCAAGTCATCTGCAAATAGAGACAATTTGAATTTCTCTTTTCCTAACTGAATATTCTTTATTTATTTACTTATTTTTCTTGCCTAATTGCTCTGGCTAGAACGTCCAATACTATATTGAATAGGAGTGGTGACAGAGGGCATCCTTGTCTAGTGTCAGATTTCAAAGGGAATACTTCCAGTTTTTGCCCATTCAGTTTGATAATGGCTGTAGGTTTGTCATGAATAGCTTTTATTGTTTTGAGATACGTTCCTTCAATACCTAGTTTATTAAGAGTTTTTCTGCATAAAGGACTGCTGAATTTTGTTGAAGGCCTTCTCTGCATCTATTGAGATAATCATGTGGTTTTTGTCTTTGGTTCTGTTTATTTGGATTACGTTTTTAGACTTGCGTATGTTGAACCAGCCTTGCATACCCAAGATGAAGCCTACTTGATCGTGACGGATAATCTTGTTGATGTGCTGTTGCAATCAGTTTGCCAGTATTTTGTTGAAGATTTTTGCATCTGTGTTCACCACGGATATGGGCCTGAAGTTTTCTTTTCTTGCTGAATCTCTGCCAGGTTTGGTATCAGGATGATGTTGGTCTCATAAAATGATTTGGGAAGGATTCCCTCTTTTCGGATTGTTTGGAATAGTTTCAGAAGGAATGGTACCAGCTCCTCTTTATATGTCTGATAGAATTCGGCTGTGAACATCTGGACCTGGGCTTTTTTTGGGTAGTAGGCTCTTAATTGCTGCCTCAACTTCTGCCCTTGTTATTGGTCTATTCAGGGTTTCGACTTCTTCCTGGTTTAGGATTGGGAGGATGCAAGTGTCCAGGAATTTATCCATTTCTTCCAGGTTTACTAGTTTATGTGCATAGTTTGTAATCATCTCTGATGATGGTTTGTATTTCTGTGGAATCTGTGATGACATCCTCTTTATCATTTCTTA
>PVKV010023586.1:0-33020 GCA_004027835.1 Alouatta palliata | reverse complement strand
CACAGCCTGAGTTTTCGGAGGCAGGTGCGAGTCCAGTCAGTCTCGTCAGAGGGCATGAGGGAGGCCCGCGCCACTCCTCAGGTCATAGTGATGTTCATCACTGCCCAGGTGATGGGTTCTTGAGACATCACAAAGGAGAACCCCACTGTGGCAGTGTATCAGAAATGGGACTCAGGATGAAGGAGAGCCAGAAAAGAGACTTCAGGTTGAGGGAGCGCTGGGGAAGCAGAGCAGAATCCTAGTCTCAGGACTGCACTGACAGTGTACAGATGAGTCTCCAAAAACATCGTGCCTTGGTCATCTCCATGACACCTCCACCTGTATGCCTGTGGGCTGCTCCCTCACCCGAGTGTCCCAGTGGTGGATCCCACCTGTTTAAGTGGGGATATAATTATAATGGAGAGTGGAGGGAAGGGCCTAGCTGGGGAACAGAGAGATCCTATGGACCCCAAGGAATGATGTCCCAACCCCATCAGCCCGCAGGTACCCCAGCCACAAATTCCCCTGCACCCAGAGAAACTCAATCCCTTGGCTTGCTCCCTGGCACGAATGGCAGCCAAAAGATTGAGTGGTTGAAGCCACTTTCCCCAGGAGCAGAAGAGCTGGATAGACCTGAAGAATGAGAGAGAAAGAACAGCAGAAATGCAATGCCACCTTGGGGAGAGGTTAAAGACCAGCCAGGCAGCAGTTCCACAGGACATGTAGAAGAAGAGAGCATCCCTGCCCACACGGGGATGGAAGCCTAGAACTCCATGATCATCACACCTGCCCAATCATCCAGAATTAGCTTTGGATGGGGAAATGAACATGAAATGCATCCCGGTGAAGTTTTTCCCCTACTGGACTGGGAGTGTCTCTGTTGAAGAAAAGGAACCCAACTCAAATGGGGCAGACAGAGAAAGAGGGAGGACAGAGCCTAGGCCAGAGTCCAGGCCAAATACAGCACAATGCCACCTCCACAGGAATCCATGGAGGGGGAGTGCCAAATGGTTGACTTGGCCAGAAAGCCCAGCATTGTAGTGACAGAGATACTTACCACATGTTGATCTTGGCCTCCCGTTCTGGCTCTGTGTCGAGCTGTGGCTAGATTTCTCAAAGACGGCAAAGGTGAGAGAAGTGAGAACAATCTTCTCTGAGGTAAGTGGGCAGCCCTCTTGCATGTGGACAGTGAGCTGTGGTGAGACTTTTGTCCTTGGCCAGAGGATATGGTCATCTTGGTCCTTAGAATAGGCCAATCTGGATGGGGAGTTGACTGAAACCCATCCTGATCCGAGACCGCTCCCTCCCCACATTGTGCAGGCCTTCACAAATGCCAGCTGTAACTGCTGGGAAAGTGATTGAAGACTGGCACAGGACCCAGGCAGAGATGCAGGTAGAGGCTCAGCAAAAGTGAGGTCGTCTTGCAAAACAACATCCTCCAGCACACAGGGCACATGCATAACAACACAGACACACACAAACATACACTGACACACAGAGTGAGAAAGAAAAGCAGTGGGAAAGAAGAGAGAGAAAATTCAAGAGAGACATACAGGGGCACACACAAAAACAACACCCCTTCCACACACAGAAACATTCAGCAGTGGCAAAGTATCACTCACCCCCAAGCAGCCCCTGATACTGAAGGGTTTTGTTGTCCACAACTTGGACCCTTGGGTGAGAGAGCAGCCCACGGGCACACAGACAGACATGTCCTGGAGATGACCAGGGCACTTCATTTGATGAGTCTCACCGGTACCCCATTGGTGCTGTCCTGAGACTGGGATTCCTTGCTGCTTCCCTGGCACTCCTTCCCCCTTAGTTTCCTTCCTCCTGGCCCACCTTTGGGGAATCCTGGCCTCCTGATGTCCTGGCGAGGATGGGTCAGAGCCCCAATCTTGACACACTGCCACAGGGGGCTCCTCCTTTTTGATGTCTCAGTAACCCATCACCTGGGCAATGGTGAAAGTCATTATGACCCCAGGAGCAGATCATGCCTCGAGCATGTACACTGGTAAGCCTGACTCCACTCACACCAGGCTCTGGGAATTCACGCTTTGGCCTCTTTAAAAATGGTTGTGGCAGAGGTTGCAGTGGAAAAATCGGCATTGAAAGCAGTGTGTTTTGGGAGGCCAGAGAAGGGGATATGAGGGAGTCCAAACTAGTGTCAAACCCATGTCCCATGTCCTCAAAGCCTCCATGACCGAGTAATCTTTTGCTTAAGCTCCTAGTGGAAGAGGAGATTCAGGATACCTGATGAGCTCTGCAGACTCTGTCTTGGAGCCCATGATGGATCCCAACTGGATAGGTAGGAATGGGATTACAATGGAGAAAGGCAGGAAGGAACTCACTGTGGCATAGAGAGTTCCCATGTGCACCAAGTCATGGTGTCCTCACCCTGCCACACTGCAGGTGCCCTGGACAAAAGTTTCCCTGAACCCAGTGAAACACAATCCCTTTGGCCTGCTACCTGACATCCATGGCAGCCAAAAAATTCAGTGTGTAAAGGAGCTTTACCCAGGAGCAGAGGAGCAGATGTTTTGCAACACCACCTTGTGGAGTAGGCAAAGGCCAGCCAGGCTTAAATCCAGTGGGACAAGGAAACCAATAAAGCATCTCTGTCTCACATGGGGATGGAAGTGCATAGCTCCACAATCATCTCACCTGCCCAATCATACAGAAACAGATTTGGAGGGGGAAACAGAAATGAAACTCATCCCAATGAGGTTTCCCCATGATGGACTGGGGAGTGTTCTCCGTTGAAGACACTGAGCCAGACCATGAAGCCTCTAGGCTTTTTAGAAATGGGTCAGACAGAGAAAGAGGGAGGACAGAGCCCAGGCTAGATTCCAGGGCAAATAGAACACACTGCCATCTAAATGGCATCAGTGGGGAGAGTAACAAAATGTTGACTTGGCTAGAAAAGCCAGCATTGGAGTGACAGAAATGCTTGTCCCATCCTGTTCTTGGCACCATTTCTGGCCCTGTGTTGAACTGTGGCTATATTTTTCAATGAGGCCAAAGGCAAGAACAGTGAGAACCATCTTCTTTGAGGTTGTTGGGAAGCCCTCCTGCAAGTTGACAGTGAGCTGTGGTGAGGCTTTTGTCCATGGCTGAAGGGAGTAATTGTATTTAAGAAAGAGGCCACTCAGGATGGCATAGTAAATGAAACCCATGCTGTTTCAAAGCAGCTCCCTCCTCACGTTGCCCAGGGATTCACAAACGCCACCTGGAACTACCGGGGAAATGAATGATGAAAGGCCATGTGACCGAGGTAGAGATACGTGAAGAGGCTCAGCAAAAGAGGGGCTATCTTGCAAGAAACGGCACTCTCGTGTACAGGGCACACGCATTTCCCCATACACAAAGGCAAGCACACAGACAGATGCAAAGAGTGAGAAAGAGAGAGAGCAGGAAATGAGAGAGAGAGAAATCAGAGAGACATACAGGGGCACACAAACAAACAAGATCCCTTTCACACACATAGACACACAGCAGTTGCAGAGTATCACTCAACCCCAGGCAGCGCCTGAAGCCTCAGGGTTCTGTTGCCCACTACTAGGATGCTCAGGTGAGAGAGCAGGCCATGGGCACACAGGTAGGGGTGTCCTAGAGATGACCAAGGAAGGACATTTAGGGAGACTTACCTGTGCCCTGTTGGCACAGTATTGAGACTCTGATTCCATGCTGCTTCGCCAGCACTCCCTCCACCAGAGATCTCTTCCTCCTGGCCTACCTTCAGTGAATGTTGGCCTCCGGAGTATATCCTCTGGATGTCCTGATGAGGAGGTCCTGAGCCCTATTCCTGACACACTATCACAGGGGGCTCCTCCTTTGTGACATCTCATGAATCCATCACTAGGGAAACAGTGAACCTCACTATGACATAATGAGTGTCTCCTGCCTCCATCATGTGCACTGATGAGGTCACTCAACTCGCGCCTGACTCCAGGAAGTCAGGCTGTGACCCCTTTAAGAAATGACTGTGGCAGAAGTGGTGGCAGAGAATGCAGCAGCAAAAGAGGTGGGATTGGGGAAGCCTCGGAGAGGGGCATGCTGGAGATGTAGCCAGGTTCAAACCAATAGAACTCTTTTCCTCAGGGCTTCCATGAGCGAGCGGTCTTCTGCCTCGGCTCTGGGAGTAAGAGGAGATTGAAGGCTCCCTATGGGCTCTCCAGACTCTGCCTCTGATGCCATATTCTACCCAGGTAACTGAGAATGGGATTACAATGGAGAGATGCAGGAAGGAGTTTGCTGGGGCACAGAGAGAATCCACAGGACTCAAAGCATGGTGTTCCCACCCTGCCACCTGACTTGTAACCAGGATGAAACCTCCCCTGCACCTAGCAAAACTCAATTCCTTTGGCTCAATCCCTGGCATCCATAACAGCCAAAGGATTCAGTGCTTGAAGACACTTTCCCCAGGAGGAGAGGAGCTGGATGGCACCCAAGAACGAGAGAGGAAGGGCAGATGAATCACAACACCGCTTTTTTATGAGGGCAAAGTCCAGGCAGGCAGCCACCCAGTGGCACATGGAGACTAAGAGACTGTTCCTGTCCCACATGGAGGTTTAAGCCCAGAGATCTCCTATTATTCCACCTGCCTAGTGATCCAGAAACAGCTTTGGAGTTGTAAATGGACATGAAATGCATCCTCACGAAGTTTCCCCCTTCTGGACGGAAGAGTGTTCTCGGTTGAAGACACAGAGCCAGACGAAGAAGCCTCTAGGCTTGTCAGAAATGAGTTACAGAGAGAAAGAGGGAGGATCAATTCAAACACAGCACAATGCCACCTCCGCCGGCTTCCATGGTGGGGGAGTACAAAATGGTTGACTTGGCCAGAAAGGCCATCGTTGGAGTGGCAGAAGTGATTGCCACATCCCATTCTTGGCTCCATATTCTTGCCCTGTGTCGAGCTGTGGCTAGATTTCTCAATGAGAGCAAAGGTGAAAGAAATGTAAACCATCCTCTTTGAGGTCAGTGGGCAGCCCTCCTCCAGGTGGATAGTGAGCTGTGGTGAGGCACTTTTCCATGTCTCTGGGGTGTGATCATCTTTGTCCCAAGAAAAATATTGCTGGGGATGGGGAGGTGACAGAAACCCATGCTGCTCTGATGCAGCTTGATCCCCACGTTTCCCTGGCCTTCACAAATGCCAGCTGGCACTGCCAGGAAAACGAGTGACCATGAGCCATGTGTCCCAGGTAGAGTTATGGGGAGAGGCTCAGCAAAAGAGGCTGTAAGACACCATGCTACGGTACACAGTGCACACGTGTCACAACACACACACACGCACACACATGAACACACAGATGTAGAGAGTGACAGAGAAAGGGAACAGGAAAGAAGAGGGAGAGAAACCAGTGGGAGACACACAGACACACACAAAAAAAGACCCTTTTCACGCACACAGACGCACAACAATGGCAGTGTATCACTCACGCCCAGGCAGCCCCTGAAGCTGCAGACTTCTCTTGTCCAGTCAGTAGGACATTTGGTTGAGAATGCAGCATTCGGGCACACAGGCAGAAGTGTCCTGGAGATGACCAGTGCATGACATTTGGGGAGACTCACCTGTACCCCATTGGTGCACGCCTGAGACCGGGGTTCCATGCTTCTTTCCCAGTGCTCCCTCCACCTGAAGTGTCTTCCTCCTGTCGCCTATGTGGTGAGTCTTGGCCTACAGAATCTTTCCTGGACGACGTGGTGAGGACGGACCTGATACCCATTCCTGACACACTGCCACAGGTGGCTCCTACTTTGTGACCTCTCAAGAACCAAATCACTGGAGCAACGGTGAATGTCACTACCACCACCCGAGGAGTGGCAGTACCTCATGCATGCTCACTGACGAGGCAGAATTGAAACATGACTGGCTCCAGGAAGTCACTCTTTGGCCCCTTTAAGAAATGGATGTGGCATAGAAAGCGGTGGCAAAAGTGGCGGGTTTGGGGAGATGTGGGGATTGGGCATGAGTGAAACCATGCCAGAATCAAACTGATAGGACTCTTGTCCTCAGGGCCTCCATGAGAGAGTGATCTTCTGTTTCTGCTCCCAGCAGAAGAGAAGATTCAGGTTGCCCAACTCACTGGGTGCATTCTTCAGACTCCACACCAGTTCCCATTGTGGATTCTACCTCTGTAAGTGGGAACGGGAATACAATGGAGAGAGGCATGAAGGATTTCTGAGAGGCACAGAAAGATCCATAGGCCTCAAGGAGTGGTGTCGAAACAACAGTGGTGATGTGTGTATGGAGCAGCTTTTAAACGCATTCTGTGGAGAATCTGAAAATGGACATATCCAGCAAAATCCCGTCTTTTACCAAATAGCAGTAATACTGCCAGTAAAACACAGAAGAAACGTATCTGTGAAACTGCGATGGTGTGTGTTCATTCAGCTAAGGGAGTTGAATATATTTTCTCATTCAGCAGCTTAGAAACATAATTCCTACAAAAGCTAGATTTAGAATTTCCAGACGGAAATTGGGCATATACTGTAATGAGAAATATCTCACCTTAAAAACTAAAGGAAGCTATCCGGGAGAATTCTTGTCAATACATTCAACCTACAGAGTTAAACTGCTGTGTGCATGAAGCAGCTTGAAAAAGCTGTCTGTGGAGAATCTCAAAACTGACATTTCCAGGAAAATATCGTCTTATAGGAATAGCAGTAAGAATGCCACTAAAACACAGAAGAAACGTATCTGTGAAACTACTATGGTGTGTGTTCGCTCAAATAAGGGAGTTGAATCTATGTTTTGATTCAGCAGGTTAGAAATACATTTCTTACAGAAGCAACATTTACACATTCCAGACAGAAAGTGGGTACATGAGGAATGAGAAATATCTCACCTTAAAACCTAAAAGGAGTCAATCTGTGAGAATGCTTGCCAATGTGCACATTCAACTTACTGAGTTAAACAGATGTGTGTATGCAGCAGTGTCAAAATGATTTCTGCGGAGAATCTCAAAGCTGATATTTCCAGCAAAACCCATCTTTTACAAATAGCAGTAAAACTGACAGTAAAACACATAAGAAACATATCTGAGAAACTGCTATGATGTCTATTCATTCAACTAAGGGAGTTGAATCTGTGTTTTGATTCAGCAGGTTAGAGACACATTTCTTACAGAAGCTAGATTTGGACATTCCAGACAGAAAATGGGCAAATGCTGTAATTAGAAATATCTCACCTTAAATTCTAAAAGGAAGCCATCTGGGAGAAAGTTTGTCAATGTATGCATTCAACTTACAGAGTTAAATTGATTTGTGTATGCAGCAGTTTGAAAACGCTTTCTGTTGAAAATCTCAGAACCGACATTTCCATCAAAATCCCGTCTTACACAAAATAGCAGTAACACTGCCAGTAAAACACAGAAGAAACGTATCTGTGAAACTTTTATTTTATGTGTTCAATAAACTATGAAAGTTGAATCTATGTTTTGATTCAGACAGAAACACATTTCCTACAGAAGCTAGAATTGGACATTCCAGATGGAAAGTAGGCATGTCTGTATTAAGAAATATCTTACCTTAAACACTAAAGGTAGATATCTGGGAGAATACTCATCAATGTGTGTATTAAAGTTGCAGAATTAAACTGATGTGTGTATACAGCAGTTTGAAAATATTTTCTATGGAGAATCTCTAAAGTGACATTTCCAGGAAAATCCCAACTTCTATGAAAGCGCAGTGAGACTGAGAGGAAAACACAGAATAAACGAATCTTTGAAACTGCTATGGTCCGTGTTCATTCAACTAAGGGAATTGAATCTATGTTTTAATTCAACAGGTTAGAAACACATTTCTTACCGAAGATGGATTTAGATATTCCAGACGGAAAGTGGGCAAATGCTGTCATGAGAAGTATCTCACCTTAAAAACTAAAAGGAAGCTATCTGGGAGAATGATTATCAAAGTGTACATTCAATGTGCAGAGATAAAGTGAGGTGTGTATGCAGCAGATTGAAAATGCTTTATGTGGAGAATCTGAAAACTGACATTTCTAGCAAAATCCCATCATATACAAAATAACAGTAAGACTGACAGTAAAATAAAGATAAAACATTTTTGTGAGACAACTATGGTATGTTTTCGTTCAGCCAAGGGAGTTGAATCTACAATTTGATTCAGCAGGTTAGAAACACATTTCCTACAGAGGCTAGATTTGGATATTCCAGACGAAAAGTGGGTATATGATGTAAAGACAAATATTTCACCTTAAAAACTAAAAGAAATGTATCTGGGAGAATGCTTGTCAAAGTGTGAATTCAATTTACAGAGTTAAACTGATGTGTGTATGCAGCAGATTGAAAACATGTTCTGTGGAGAATCTGAAAACTGACATTTCCAGCAAAATCCCGTCTTATATGAAATAGTAAGACTGCCAGTAAAACACAGAAGAAATGCATCTCTGAAACTGTTATGGTGTGTGTCCGTTCAACTAAGGGTGTTGAATCTATCTTTTGATTCAGCATGTTAGAAATCCATTTTCTACAGAAGCTAGATTTGGACTTTCCAGAAGATAAGTGGGTATATGATGTAATGAGAAATATCTCACCTTAAACACTAAAAGGAAGCTATCTGGGAGGATGCTTACCAATGTGTTCATTCAACCCCACTGAGTTACACTGATGTGTGTACACAGCAGTTTGAAAATGCTTTTTATTGAGAATCTCAAACTGACATTTCAAGCAAAATCCCATCTTATATGAATTAGCAGCATAAATGTCAGTGAAACACAGAAAAAACTCATCTGTGAAACTGCTATAGTGTGTGTTCCTTCAACAAAGGGAGTTGAATCTAAGTTGTGATTCAGCAGTTTAGAAACACATTTCTTACAGTGCTAGATTTTGACATTTTAGATGGGATATGGGCATATGTTTTGATGAGAAATATCTCACCTTAAAAACAAAAAGGAAAATATCTGGGAGAATGCTTTTCAATGTGTGCATTCAACCTACAGAGTTACACTGATGTGTGTATGCAGCTGTTTGAAAACTATTTCTGTGGAGAATCTCAAAGCTGACATTTCAAGGAAAATCCCATCCTATAGAAAACAGCAGTAAGATTGCCAGTAAAACATAGAAAAAACGTATCTGTGAAACTGCTATGCTGTGTGTACATTCAACTAAGGGAGTTGAATCTATGTTTTGATTCAGCCGGTTAGAAACACATTTCCTACAAAAGCTAGATTTGGATATTCCAGACAGAAAGTAAGCATATAGTGTAATAAGAAATATCTCACCTGAAACAATAAAAGAAAGATATCTGGGAGAATGCTTATCAATATGTGCATTCAACATACTGAGTTACATAGATGTGTGTATGCAACAGTTAGAAAATTATTTATATGGAGATTCTCAAAACTGACATTTCCATCTAAATCCCGTCTTATACGAAATAGCAGTAACACTGCCAGTAAAACACTGAAGAAACATATCTGTGAATCTGCGATGGACTCTCTTCATTCAACTAAGGGAGTTGAATCTATGTTTTGATTCATTAGCTTAGAAACACATTTCATAGAGAAACTACATTTGGAAATTAAAGAAAGAAAGTGGGCATGAGCTCTAATCAGAAATATCTCACCTTTAAAACTAAAAGGAAGCTATCTGTGTTTGTCTATGTTTGTCTATGTGTGTATTCAACTTACAGAGTTAGACTGATGTGTCTATGTAACAGTTTGAAAATGCTTTCTGTGGAGAATCTCAAAACTGACATTTCCAGCAAACTCCCGTGTTATATGAAATAGCAGTAAGACTGCCTGTAAAACACAGAAGAAACAAATCTGTGAAACTGGTATGGTGTGTGTTCACAGGCCCTGTGGGAATGGCTTGAGGTTCCCTGTAAGCAGTCATAAGCCTGAAACAAAAGGGACTCCGAGGGAGCAGCCAATAAGTTATCCATGTAATGTAACAGTAACGGATTCAGGAGTTGCCCGTGACTGCTTTTGAACTGGAAAGCACTGCAGCTGCTGGGCTGTTAGAGCACGAGAGCAAAGTGAAAGTAAATCTTGAAACTGACGAGTAAGATCTGGGAGTAAGGTAAAGGTTACCGGTCCTGGAATTTATTGAGGAGAATTGTCTGGAGCTCATGGCTCATCCACCAACCCTTGTGTTAAGGGCTGAAAATCATTCAAACGTGGATATCTCGCAGTCCCAGGTTCTGCTAAATAGTGAGGGTCTGGCGGAGGAGACACAACAAGAGGCGGCGACTGCAAAGAAGTGGAAGGCACAGCAACAGGAGAAAAGGCTCAAGCAGAAGCATAAGGAGGAGCCATAGGAGAAGAAACTTTTGGTGGACAAACACAATCATGTAATTTAGATCAGACAGAAAGTAAAAGTTTCAGATTGTGGCAAAGACTTGTTATAAAAGGCAAATTGTCCAATTTTTTCACCAATGACAGTCCATGCAGCTTCATATAAAAGACCACCTTCTGGGACCCATGGGCAAATTTCCCTTATAATATGCACAAATTCCTCAACAGTTTTTAGTTTAATATCATGACCATGTGACTTAATTATTGACCTTAAAAGTTGTACAAACATGTAATGTTTCTTAGACTCTAACTGCCCCATGTTTTACTCCAGATTGAAATTTTGACAATTGTATATACAAAACTTATCTTTCTCTTATACCTTGAAATATTGCCATGGCCTAACCTCTTCTTGATTATTGAGCATCACTGTAATCTCTTGTGTCCAGGCCACACGTAAGGGCACCAGATGTTGCCCCACGTTGGGCATCAGATGTTGCCCCACATTGGGTACCAGATGTTGGGGGCGGCATTAATGCCAGGGAGCTCTCGGCCAGTGAGAGGGTCCCGATGCCTGGAAGAGAGAGTGTGCAGAAAAGAAAGTAGACAGAGAAGTAGGGTCTGGAGGTCTGAATAAGAATCGTATAAACAGCAATGCCTAAACAGCAATTTTATTTGTGCATAGGATCCGAATATATACTGTCAGCTTTCAGACGTTGACGTCAGTCCACATTGTTTCAGTTAAAACATTAAAGGGAGCAGAAGGATACAAAATCTGGCAAAGTAGATAAGATACAAGTTAAAGGAGAACAGTACTGAAGCCTTTAAAGGTCAGGCCCACCATAAATTCCAGGAACAGTAATCTTAAAGAATCACATGAATAAAAACAGGGTTCAAACAGTACTTGATAAACTAAGCCACAAAACTAGTCCAAAGTGGGAACTGAGACAAAACACAATGTCTTAGTAAAACCACACAGCCATCACCAGGCCATTGTGTAAGTGCCTAGAAGTTCAAAATAGCCCTTTTACACGATTCCTCATCCTTAGTTCCTGCTTTCCCATAGCTCGACTGCCTCCAGGAGGGGGAAAATGCTTCTGGGGTCAAACTCAATTATGGCGGAGACACTCTTGGGGGTCTCTAGGCTGGAGCGACTCCCACAAAATAGCAGTAAAACTACCAGTAAAACACAGAACAAAGGTATCTATGAAACTGCTATGGTGTGTGATCGTCCAACTAAGGGAGTTGAATCTATGTTATGATTGAGCAGGTTAGAAATATATTTCTTACAGAAGGTATATTTGGACATTCCAGCTGGCAAGTGGGCTTATGCTGTAATGAGAAATATCTCACCTTAAAACTAAAAGGAAGCCATCTGGAAAAATGCTTGTCAACGTGTGCATTTAACTTAAAGAGTTTAGCAGATGTGTGTATGCAGCAGTTTGAAAATGCTTTCTGTGGAGAATCTCAAAACTTATTATTTCCAGAAAAATCATATCTTGTATGAAATAGCAGTAAGACTCAGTAAAACACTGTATAAACATGTGTGTGAAATGGGTATGATGTGTGTTCGTTCAACTAATGGAGTTGAATCTACGTTTTCATTCAGCAGGATAGAAACAAATTTCCTACAGATGCAAAATTTTGACATTCCAGCTGTAAACTGGGTATATGCTGTAAAGAGAAATACCTCAAATTAAAAACTAAAAGGAAGCTATCTGGGAGAATGCTTATCAATGTGTCATTTCATCTTACACAGTTCCAATGATGTGTGTATCCAGCAGTTGTAAACACTTTCTGTGGAAAATCTAAAAACTGACATTTTCAGCAAAATCCTGTGTTATATGAAAAGCAGTAAGACTGCCTGTAAAACATAGAAGAAACGTATCTGTGAAACTGCTATGGTGTGTGTTCGTTTAACTGAGAGAGTTGAATCTATGTTTTGATTCAGCAGGTTAGAAGCACATTTCATACAGAAGTCAGATTTGGACATTCCAGATGGAAAGTGGCATATGCTTTACTGAGAAATATCTCACCTTAAAAACTAAAAGCAAGCTATCTGGGAGAAAGCTTCTCAATGTGTACATCCAACTTACAGAGTTACACTGATGTGTATATGCAGCAGTTTGGAAGCGCTTTCTGTGGAGAATCTCAAAACAGACATTTCCAGCAAAATCCCGTGTTATACGAAATAACAGTAAGAATGCCTATAAAACACAGGCAAATCATATAGGTGAAACTACTATGGCGTGTTTTCATTCCACTAAGACAGAGGAATCTATGTTTCAATTCAGTAGGTTAGAAACACATTTCTTACATCAGCTAGATTTGTAACTTCCAGACCAAAAGTGGGAAAATGCTGTAATAAGAAATATCTCACCTTAAAAACTAAAGGCAAGCAATCTGGGAGAATGCTTGTCAATGTGTACATTCAAATTACAGAGTTACACTGATGTTTGTACACAGCAGTTAGAAAACGTTTTCTGTGAAGAATCTCAAAACTGATATTTCCAGCAAAATCCCATCTTATATGAAATAGCTGTAAGACTGCCTATAATACACAGAAGAAACATGTCTGTAAACTGCTATGCTGTGTGTTCATTCAACTAAGAGAGTTGAATCTATGTTTTGATTCAGCAGGTTAGAAACACATTTCTTACGGGAGCTAGATTTGGACTTTCCAGATAGAAAGTGGGCATATGATGTAATGAGAAATAGCTCACCGTAAAAACTAAAAGGAAGCTATCTGGGAGAATGCTTTTCAATGTGTGTATTCAACATACACAGTTAAACTGTTGTGTGTATTCAGAAGTTTGTAAATGCTTTCTGTAGAGAAACTCAAAACTGACATTTCCAGCAAAGCCACGTCTTATACGAAATAGCAGTAAGACAGCCAATACAGCACAGAAGAAACGTATCTGTGAAACAGCTATGGTGTGTGTTTTTCAGCCTACGGAAGCTAGATTTGGACATTCCAGGCAGAATTCGGGTATATGCTATAATGAGAAATATCTCTCCTTAAAAACTAAAAGGAAGCTATCTGAGACAGTGATTGTCAATGTGTGCATTCAACTTACAGAGTTAAACTGTTGTGTGTATGCAGCAGTTTGAAAAGGCTTTCTGGGGAGAATCTCAAAACTGACATTTCTGGCAAAATTTCATTTTATACGAAATATCAGTAAGACTGCATGCAAAACACAGAAGAAATATATCTGTGAAACTGCTATGGTGTGTGATCATTTAACTAAGAGAGTTGAATCTCTTATGTTTCTATTCAGCACGTTAGAAAAACATTTCGTACAGAAGTCAGATTTGGACATTCCTGATGGAAAGTTGGCGTATGTTGTACTGAGAAATATCTCAAGTTAAAAACTAAAAGTAAGCTATCTGGGGGAAAGCTCTTCAATGTGAGCATTGAACTTACAGAGTTACACTGATATGTGTGTGTAGCAGTTTGGAAACCCTTTCTATGGAGAATCTCAAAACTGACATTTCCAGAAAAATCCCTTGTTATACGAAATAACAGTAAGACTGCCTGTTAAACACAGAAGAAACTTATCTGTGAAACTGCTGTGGTGTGTGTTCATTCAGCTAAGAGAGTAGAATCTATGTTTTGATTCAGCAGGTTAGAAACACATTTCTTACATTAGCAAGATTTGGACTTTCTAAACAGAAAGTGAGTATATGCTGTAATGAGAATATCTCACCTTAAAACCTATAAGGAAGGTATCTGAGAGAATGCTTGTCAATCTGTGCACTCAACTTACAGAGTTGCACTGATGTGTGTATGCAGCAGATTGAAAACAATTTCTGTGGAGAATATCAAAACTGAAATTTCCAGCAAAATCCCGTGTTATACCAAATAACCGGAAGACTGCCTATAAAACACAGACGAATTGTGTAAGTGAAACTGGTATGGTGTGTGTTCGTTCAACTAAGAGAGTTGAATCTATGTTATGATTCAGCAGGCTAGAAACACATTTCTTACAGAAGCTGGATTTGGAATTTCCAGATGGTAAGTGGGCATACGCTGTAATTAGAAACATCTCAAGTTAAAAACTGAAAGGAAGCTATGTGGGAGAATGCTTGTCAATATGTATATTCAACATACAGAGTTAAAATGTTGTGTGTATTCAGAAGTTTGAAATGGCTTTCTGGGGAGGAACTCAAAATTGAAATTTCTAGCGAAGTCCTGTCTTATACGAAATAGAAGTAAGATAGCAAAAAAAGCACAGTAGAAACATATCTGTGAAACAACTATGGTGTGTGTTCGTTCAACTAAGGGAGTTGAAACTATATTTTAATTCTGCAGGTTAGAAACACATTTCCTTCAGAAGCTAGATTTGGACATTCCAAACAGAGGGTGGGTATATGATTTAATGAGAAATATCTCACCTTATAAACTAAAAGGAAGCTATCTGGGAGAATCCTTGTCAATGTATGCATTCAACTTATGGAGTTAAACTGATGTGTGTATGCAGACCTTGAAAACGCGTTCTGTGGAGAATTGCAAAACTGACATTTCCAGCTAAATTTTGTCTTACATGAAATAGTAGTAAGAATGCCTTTAAAACACTGAAGAAATATACCTGTGAAACTGCAATGGTGTGTCTTCGTTCAACTAAGGGAGTTGAATATCTGTTTTGATTCAGCAGGTGAAAAAAAAAACACATTTCCTTCAGAAGCTAGATTTGGACATTCCAGATGGAATGTGCGTATATGCTTTAAGGAGAAACATCTCACCTTAAAAACTAGAAGCAAGCTATCTGGGAGAATCCTTGTCAATGTGTGCATTCAACTTACAGAGTTAAACTGATGTGTGTATGCAGGAGCTTCAACACCATTTCTGTGGAGAATCTCAAAACTGAAATTTCCAGCAAAATCCCATCTTATAGGAAATAGCAATAAGACTGCCCATAAAACACAGAAGAAATGTATCTGTGTAACTGCTATGGTGTGTGTTCATTCAACTAAGGGAGTTGAATCTCTGTTTTGATTCAGCATGTTGGAAACACATTTCCTACAGAAGCTAGGTTTGGACATTTCAGAAGGAAAGTGGCTATCTGCTTTAATGAGAAATATCTCACCTTAAAAACTAAAAGGAAGATATCTTGGAGAATGCTTGTCAATGTTTGGATTCAACTTACAGAATTAAACTGATATGTGTATGCAGGAGCTTCAAAAACCATCTGTGGAGAACCTAAAAACTGAAATTTCCACAAAATCCCATCTTATATGAAATAGTGGTAAGGCTGCCAATAAAACAGAGAACAAACATATCTGTGAAGCTGCTATGGTGTGTGTTCTTTCAATAAAGGGGGTTGAATCTCTGTTTTGATTCAGCAGGTTAGAAGCAGATTCCCTACAGAAGCTAGATTTGGATTTCAGATCGAAAGTGACTATATGATTTAATGAAAAACATCTCAACTTAAAAACTAAAAGGAAGCTATCTGGGAGAATGTGTGCTTTCAACTTACAGAGTTAAACTGATGTGTGTAGGCAGGAGATTGAAAACGCTTTCTGTGGAGAACCTAAAAATTCAAATTTCCAGCAAAATCCCATCTTAGTTGAAATAGCACTAAGAGGGCCTGCAAAACACAGAAGAAACGTATCTGTGAAACTGCTATGGTGTGTGTTCGTTCAATTAAAAGAGTGGAATCTCTGTTTTGATTCAGCAGGTTAGAAACACATTTCCTACAGAAGGTAGATTTGGACATTCCAGACGGAAAGTGGGTATATGCTTTAATGAGAAAAACCTCACCTTAAAAACTAAAAATAAGCTATATGGGAGAATGCTTGTCAATGTGTGCGTTCAAGTTACAGAGTTAAACTGATGTGTGTATGCAGGAGCTTGAAAACACTTTCTGTGGAGAATCTCAAATCTGAAATTTCCAGCAAAATAACGTCATATACGAAATAGCAGTAAGATTGCCTGTAAAACACAAAAGAAACGTATTTGTGAAACTGCTACAGTTTGTGTTCGTTTAACTAATGCATTGAATCTGTTTTTATTCAGAAGGTTAGAAAGCCATTTCCTACAGAAACTACATTTGGACATTCCCAATGGAAAGTGGGTATATGCTCTAATGAGAAATATCCCACCTTTAAAACTAAAAGGATGCTGTCTGGGAGAATACTTGTCAACGTGTGCATTCAGCTTACATAGTTAAACTGTTGTTTTGACAGTTGTATGCAAGAGCTTGAAAACGCTTTCTTCAGAGAATCTCAAAATTGAAACGTTTTCAAAATTCCGTCTTACACAAAATAACAGTAATACTGCCCGTAAAACACAGAAGAAATGTATCTGTGAAACTGCTACGGTGTGTGCTCATTCAACTAAGGGAGTTGAATCTTTCTTTTGATTCAGCAGGTTAGAAGCTCATTTCCTACAGAAGGTAGACTTGGACATTCTAGACGGAAAGTGAGTATATGCTTTAATGTAAAAATCTCACCTTAAAAACTAAAAGGAAGTGATCTGGAAGAATGCTTCTCAATTCAGGAGCTTGAAATCATTTTCTGTGGAGAATCTCGAAAGTGAAATTTCCAACAAAGTCCCATCTTATACGAAATAGCAGTAATACTGTAAATACCTGTAGAATACAGAAGAAACGTATCTGTGAAACTGCTATGGTGTGTGTTCTTTCAACCATGGGAGTTGAATCTCTGTTCGGATTTAGCAGGTTAGAAGCACATTTCCTACAGAAGCTAGATTTGGACATTCCAGATGGAAAGTGGGTATGTGCTTTAATGAGAAATATGTCACCTTAAAAACTAAAAGGAAGCTATCTGGGAGAATGCTTGTCAATGTGTGCATTCAACCTACAGAATTTACCTGATGTGTGTATGCAGGAGCTTGAAAACGCTTTCTATGAAGAATCTCAAAACTGAAATTTCCAGGAAAATCCTGTCTTAGACAATATAGCAGTAAGACTGCCCATAAGACACAGAGGAAACGTATCTGTTAAACTCCTATGGTGTGTGTTCATTCAACTAAGGGAGTTGAATCTCTGTTTTGATTCAGTAGTTTAGAAACACATTTCCTATGGAAGGTAGATTTGGACATTCCAGACGGAAAGTGGGTATATGCTTTAATGAGATATATCTCACCTTGGGGAGGAAGGCAGCAAATCACACTGCCATGTGTGTACCTGTGTAACAATCTTGCATGTTCTTCACATGTACCCCCAAACCTAAAATGCAATAAAAAGTATATATATATAAAAAAAAAAAAAACTAAAAGGAAGCTATCTGGGAGAATGCTTATCAATGTGTGCATTCAGCTTACATAGTTAAACTGATGTTTGAATGTATTATTTTGAAAGCATTTCTGTGGAGAATCCAAAAACAGATTATTTCAAGCAAAATCCCATCTTATACAAAATAGAAATATGACTGCCAGTAAAATACATAAGAAGCGTATATTTTAAACTGCTATGCTGTGTGTTTGTTGAACTAAGAGTGTTGAATCTATTTTTGATTCAGCAGTTTAGAAAAACTTTTCTTACAGAAGGTAGGTTTTGGCATTCCAGACGGAAAGTGGGCATATGCTGTAATGAGAAGTATCTCACCTCAAAAACTAAAAAGAAGCTATCTGGGAGAATGCTTTTCAATGTGTGCATTCAACTTGCAGAGTTAAACTGATGTGTTTGTTTAAAAACCCTTTCTGTGGAGAATCTCAAAACAGCTATTTCAAGCAAAGTCATGGCTTATACTAAATAGCACTGAGACTGCCTTTAAAACACAGAAAAAATACATCTTTCAAACTGTTCTGTTGTGTTTCCTTTCAACGAAGAGAATTCAATCTATGTTTTCCTTCTGAAGTTTAGAAACTCATTTCTTATAGGAGCTAGGTTTGGATATTCCAGAGTGAATATGAGAATTGGCTGTAAAGGGAAATATCTCACCTTAAAAACTAAAATGAAATTATCTATTAGAAATCTTGTTGATGTGTGTATTCAAGTTGCAGAGTTAAAGTGATGTCTGTCTGCAGCAGTTTAAAAAGCCTTTCTGTGGAGAATCTAAAATGGATATTTCCAGCAAAATCCCAGCCTATACAAAATAGCATTAACACTGCCGTTAAAAAACAGAAAAAAGATATCTTTAAAACTCCTCTGCTGTGTGCCCTTCAGACGAAGAGAATTCAATCTATTCTTTGAACCCACTGCTTAAAAAGATATTTTTTAGAGGAGCTGGATTTAGTTATTCCAGAGTGAATGTGAGTATAGGCTATAAAGGGAAATATATCTTCTTGAAAAAGGAAGCTATCTGAGTGAATGGTTGTCATTGTATGCATTCAATGTACAGTGTTAAACTGATGTTGGTATGCAGCAGTTTAAAACCTTTTTCTGTGGAGAATCTAAAAACAGATATTTCCAGCAAAATCCCAGCTTATACGAAAGAGCAGTAAAACTGCCTTTAAAACAAAGAAGAAAGATATCTTTGAAACAGTTCCAGTGTTTTTCCATTCAACGAAGACAATTGAATCTGCAGTTTAGAATCACATTTCTTCTAGTAGCTAGATGTGGACATTCCAGAGTGAATATGAGTATGGGCTGTAAAGGGAAATATCTCCCCTTAAAAATTAAAAGGAAGCTATCTTGGAGAAAGCTTGTCAATGTGTGCATTCAACTTACAGAGCAAAACTGATGTGTGTATGCAGCAGTTTAAAAAATCTTTCTGTGGGGAACCTAAAAACAGAGATTTCAAGGAAAATCCTGTATTATATGAAATAGAAGTAAGACTACCTTTAAAACAGAGAAGGAACATATCTTTGAAACTGCTCTGCTCTGCTGTGTATCCGTTCAACTGAGATAATTGAATCCATATTTTGATTCCACAGTTTAGAAAGGCATTTCATATAGGACCTACATTTGGACATTCCTGAGTGAATGTGAGTAAATGCTGTAGAGGAAATATCTTACGTTAAAAACTAAAATGAAACTATCTGGGAGAAAGCTTCTCAGTCTGTGCATTCAACTTACAGAGTTAAACTGATTTGTGAATGCAGCAGTTCAAACCCTTTCTGTGGAGAATCTAAAACAGGCATTTCTAGCAAAATCCTGGGCTATGCAAAATAGCAGTAAGACTACCTTTAAAACACAGAGGAAAGATATCTTTGAAACTGCTCTGCTGTGTGTCCATTCAACTAAGAAACTTGATTCTCCGTTTTCATTCTGCAGTTTAGAATTACATTTCTTAAAAGATCTAGACTTAGGCATTCCAGAGTGCATAGAAATATATGCTGTAAAGGGAAATATCTCACTTTGAAAACTAAAAACGAAGCTATCTGGGTGAATGGTTGTCATTGTATGCATTCAACTTACAGAGTTAAACTGATATGTGTATGTAGCAGTTTAAAAACCCTTTCTGTGGAGAATCTAAAAACAGATATTTCCAGCAAAATCCCGGCTTACATGAAATAGCAGTAAGACTGCCTTTAAAACACAGAAAAAAAGATATCTTTGAAACTTCTCTGCTGTGTGTCCATTCAAATAAGAGAATAGAATCTAGCTTTTGATTCTGCACCTTAGAAAGACATTTCTTATAGGAGCTAGTTTTGGAGATTCCAAAATGAATATCAGTATAGGATGTAAAGGGAAATATCTCACCTTAAAAACTAACATGAGGTTATATGGGAGAAAGACTGTCAATGTGTACATTCAGCTTACAGAGCTAAATTAATGTGTGTATGCAACAGTTTAAAAACCCTTTCTGTGGAGAATCTAAAAACAGATATTTCCAGCAAAATCACAGCTTATAAGAAGTAGCAGTAAGGCTGCCTTTAAAACACAGTAGAAATATATCTTTCAAATTTCTATGCTGTGTGTCCATTAAACTAAGTGTATTGAATCTCTCTTTTGATTCAGCAGTTTAGAAACAATTTGTTAAAGGGGGAAGATTTGGACATTACAGAGTGAATTTGTCTATGTTCTGTAAAAGGAAAATATCTCATTTTAAAAACTAAAGCGAAGCTATCTGGGAGAAGAATTGTCAATGTGTGCATTCAACAATCAGAATTAAACTGATGTGTGTATACAGCAGTTTAAACACCCTTTCTGTGATGAATCTAAAAACAGATACTTGGAGCAAAATCCTGGCTTATACCAAATAGCAGTAAGACTGCCTTTAAAGCCCAGAAGAAAAATATCTTTGAAACAGCTCTGCTGTGTGTCTGTTCAAATAAGAGAATTGAATTTATTTTTTTATTCTCTGGTTTAGAAATCCATTTCTTGTAGGAGCTAGATTTGGACATTCCAGGGTGAATGTGAGTGTAGGCTATAAGGAAAACATCTCATCTTGAAAACTAAAATAAAAACATCTGGGAGAAAGCTTGTCAATCTGTGAATTCAAATTACAGAGTTAAACTGATATGTGTATGTAGCAGTTTAAAAACCCTTTCTGTGTAGAATCCAAAATTAGATATTTCCAGCAAAACCTGGCTTATATGAAAGAGCTGTAAGACTGCCTTTAAAACACAGAAGAAATATATCTTTGAAACTGCAATTCTGTGTGTCCATTCAACTAAGAGAACTGAATCTATGTTTGCATTCTGCAATTTAAAAACACATTTTCTGTGGGAGCTAGATTTGGACATTCCAGAGTGAACGTGAGTATGGGCTATAAAGGGAATTATCTCACCTTCAAAACTAAAACAAAACTATAGGGGAGAAAGCTTGTCAATGTGTACATTCAACTTACAGAGTTAAACTGCTGTGTGTATGCAGCAGTTGAAAAACCCTTTCTGTGGAGAATCTGAAAACAGGCATTTCCAGCAAAGTCCTGGCTTACACAAAATAGCAGTAAGACTACCTTTAAAACACAGAAGAAAGGTATCTTTGACACTGCTCTGGTGTGTGCCAGTTCAACTAAGAGAATTCAATCTATTTTTTGATTCAGCAGTTTGGAAGCAGATTTCTTATAGGAGCCAGATTGGAACATTCCAGAGTGAATGCGAGTATATGCTGTAAAGGGAAATATCTCACCTTTAAAACTAAAACAAACCTCTCAGGGAGAAAACTTGGCAATGTGTGCATTTAACTTACAGAGTTAAACTGATGTGTGTATGCAGCAATTTAAAATCCCTTTCTTTGAAGAATCTAAAAACAGATGTTTCCAGCTAAATCCAAGCTTATGCAAAATAGCAGTAAGACTGCCTTTAAAACACAGAGCAAAGATTTCTTTGAAACAGCTCTGCTGGGTGACTGTTCAACTATGAGAATTGAATCCATCTATTGATTCAGCATTTTAGAAACACATTTCTTATATGACTTAGATTTGGACATTCCAGCGTGAATGTGAGTTTATGCTGTAAAGGGAAACATCTCATCTCAAAAATTATGATGAAGCTCTGCGGGAAAAAGTTTGTCAATGTTGCATTCAAGCTACAGAGTTAAACCTGTTTCTGTATGCAGCAGTTTAAAAACCCTTTCTGTGGAGAATCTATAAACAAATATTTCAGACAAAATCCTGGCTCATACGAAATAGCAGTCAGACTGCCTTTAAAATACAGATGAAATATATCTTTGAAATTGCTCTGGTTTGTGTCCATTCAACTAATAGAACTGAATCTGTCTTTTCATTCAGCACTTAAGAACTACATTTCCGGCCGGGCACGGTGGCTCATGCCTGTAATCCCAGCACTTTGGGGGGCCGAGGCGGGTGGATCACGAGGTCAAGAGATCGAGACCATCCTGGTCAACATGGTGAAATCCCGTCTCTACTAAAAATACAAAAAAAAAAAAAAATTAGCTGGGTGTGGTGGCGTGTGCCTGTAGTCCCACCTACTCGGGAGGTTGAGGCAGCAGAATTGCTTGAACCCGGGTGGCGGAGGTTGCAGTGAGCCAAGGTCACGCCACTGCAGTCCAGCCTGGCACCTGGTGACGGAGTGAGACTCTGTCTCAAAAAAAAAAAAAAAGAACTACATTTCCTATAGGAGCTAGATTTGAACATTCCAGAGTGAATGGGAGTATATGCTGTAAAGGGACATACCTCACCTTAACAACTAAAACAATGCAGTCTGGGAGAAAGTTTGGCAATATTTGCATTCAACTGGCAGAGTTATACTGATGTGTGTATGCAGCAGTTTTAAAACCCTTTCTGTGGAGAATCTGAAAACAGATATTTTCAGCAAAATCCCGGTTTATACTAAATGGCAGTAAGACTGCCTTTACAACACAGAAGAAAGATATCTTTGAAATTGCTCTAATGTGTGTCTCTTCAACTAAGAGAATTGAATCCATCTTTTGATTCAGCAATTTAGAAACACATTTCTTAAAGGAGCTATATTTGAACATACCAGAGTGAATACGTGTATATGCAGTAAAGGGAAAGATCCCACCTTAAAAACTCAAACGCAGCTATCTGGAACAAAGCTTGTCAATATGTGCCTTCAACTTACAGAGTTAAACTGATGTGTGTGTGCAGCAGTTTAAAAACCCTTGCTGTGGAAGATGGCTGATTAGGAGCAGCTGAGGATTGCAGCTCCCAGTGAAAGTGTGGAAGGTGAGTGGATGCCACATTCCCAGATGGATTTTTATTGCCTGCAGTCCAGGAGATTCCCAGGGGGAGGAGCCCCACGGGTCGCCAGCGCAGCTGATTTCGCCGGCATGGCTGTTTTTGCCACCGCTGTTTTGGGTGGCGCCCTGGCGCAGCGGTTCCCCATACAAAATAAGTGGGTCTGGGTGCTGTTTTAGGTGGCAATTGGAGCTCTGGGAAGGCAGAGCCACCCATTCATCCAATTAAAAAAGGGGACTGAAACAGGCAGCAAGGCCAGGAGATTTCTCAGGCAAAAAAATGTCACCAAACACAGTGCCTGCGGTTTTAGCCGGCGCAGTGGCTCACCGCACGGAAAATCACACAGATCTGGGTGCCTTTTCAACAGGTGGCTGGAAAACCTGGGAGACAGTCGACCATTCAACTTAAAAAAAAAAAAAAGGCTCTGAAGCAGGGAGCCCGGTGATCAGGCTCAGCTGGTCCCAATCCCACAAAAAAACAGCCATCAGAAACGCTCTGGGTCGAGAGTTTCACAGAAAACGCAGCTGAATCCCGGACAGTCTAGTTCTGTGGGGGAGGGGCGTCCACCATTACTGAGGCAGTCTGCCACTAAGGAGGTAGTTTGCCATTGCCGAGGCACTGGCATAACCTGGACTTCAGGGAAGTTCACACAGCAGCTGGGCAGAGCCCACAGCAGCTCAGCAAAGCCTCTGCAGGCAGTGACTGGGCTGCCTCATCGATGGGCAAGGCAGCACTGAGAAAAAGGCAGCAGCACAAGGGAAACTCATAAATAAAGCCCTAACTCCCCAGGACAGAGCACCTGGGGAAAAAAAGGGGTTTATGAGTTCTGCTGCAGCAGACATAAACGTGCATGCCCAGCAACTCTGAATGAACAACGGAGCTCACAGCTCAGCACTTGAGCTCCTATAAAGGACACTCTGTCTCCTCAAGCAGCTCCCTAACCCCCGTATATCCAATGAGTTACCTCATAAAGGAGAGCTCAGACTCACATCTGGCGGTTAATCTTCTGGGACAAAGAGGCAGAAGAAGAAACTGACAGCAAGCCTTACTGTTATACAGCCACTGCAGGTGATCCCGAGGCAAGAAGAGATGGGAGTGGACCTCAGCAGTCCTACAGCAGAGGGGCCAGAGTGTTAGAAGGAAAACTAAGAAACAGAAATAAATAACTTCATCATCAACAAAATGGACGTCCAGTGAGAGACCCCATCTGAAAATCACCAACCACAAAGACCGCACATAGATAAATCCATAAAGATGGGAAGAAACCAGTGAAAAAAGGAGGAAAGCACCCGAAACCAGAATGCCTCTCCTCCTACAAGGGATCACAACTCCTCACCAGCAAGGGAACAAGGCTGGATGGACAATGAGTGTGATGAAATGACAGAATCAGGCTTCAGAAGGTGGGTAATAAGAAACTTCAGTGAGCTAAAAGAACATGTTAACCCAATGAAAAGAAACTAAGAACCGGTTTGACGAAATGCTAACGAGAATAACCAACTTAGAGAGGAATGTAAATGAATTAATGGAGCTGAAAAACACAACACAAGAACTTTGTGAAGCATACACAAGTTTCAACAGCCGAATCGACCAAGCAGAAGAAAGGATAACAGAGGTCGGAGATCAACACAATGAAATAAAACAAGAAGGCAAGAGTAGAGAAAAAAGGGTAAAAAGGAATGAACAAAGTCTCCAAGAAATATGGGACTATGTGAAAAGACCTAATCTACGTTTGACAGGTGTACCTCAATGTGACAGAGAGAATGAATCAAAGCTGGAAAATACTCTTCAGGATATTATCCAGGAGAACTTCCACAACCTAGGAAGGTAGGCCAATATTCAAGTTCAGGAAATACAGAGAAGACCACAAAGATATTCCTCAAGAAGAGCAACCCCAAGGCACATAATTGTCAGATTCAACAGGGTTGAAATGAAGGAGAAAATTCTAAGGGCAGCCAGAGAGAAAGGTCAGGTTACCCATAAAGGGAAACCCATCAGACTCGCAGCAGATCTCTCAGCAGAAACCCTACAAGCCAGAGTAGAGTAGGGGCCAATATTCAACATCCTTAAAGAAAAGAACTTTCAACCCAGAATTTCATATCCAGCCAAACTAAGCTTCATAAGTGAAGGAAATATAAAATCCTCTGTGAACAAGCAAGTACTCAGAGATTTCATCATCACTAGGCTTGCTTTACAAGAGCTCCTGAAAAAGACACTAAACATAGAAAGGAACAACAAGTACCAGCCACTCCAAAAATATACCAAAAGGGAAAGACCAGCAACGCAGTGAAAAAATTGCATCAACTAACTGGCAAAACAGCCAGCTAGCATCAAAATGGCAGGAACAAATTCACACATAACAATATTAACCCTAAATGTAAATGGGCTAAATGCCCCAATCAAAAGAAATAGATTGGCAAACTGGATAAAAAGCCAAAACCCGTCGGTGTGCTGTATCCAGGTAAACCATCTCACAGGCAAAGATACACAAAGGCTCAAAATAAAGGGATGGAGGAAGATTTACCAAGCAAATGGAGAGCAAAAAAAAAGCAGGAGTTGCAATTCTCATCTCTGATAAAACAGAATTTAAACCAACAAAGATAAAAAGAGACAAAGAAGCACATTATGTAATAGTAAAAGGATCAATGCAACAAGAAGAGATAAAGACCCTAAATATATATGCACCCAATACCGGAGCACCCAGATACATAAGACAAGTTCTTAATGACTTACAAAGAGACTTAGACTCCCACACAATAATAGTGGGAGACTTGAACACCCCATTGTCAATATTAGACAGATCAACGAGACAGAAAATTAACAAGGATATCCAGGACTTGAACTTAGACCTGGATCAAGTAAACCTAATAGACATGGACAGAACTCTCCACCTCAAATCCTCAGAATATACATTCTTCTCAGCACCACATCACACCTACTCTACAACTGACCACAAAATTGGAAGTACGTCACTCCTAAGCAAATACAAAAGAATGGAAATCATAACAGTCTCACAGACCACAGTGCAATCAAGTTAGAATCCAGAATTCAGAAACTAACTCAGAACTGCATAGCTTCATGGAAACTGAAAAATTGGCTCTTGAATGTTGCCTGGATAAACAATGAAATGAAGGCAGAAATAAAGATGTTCTTTGAAACCAACGAGAATGAATACACATCATACCAGAATCTCTGGGATACATTTAAAGCAGTCTCTAGAGGAAAATATATAGCAATAAATGCCCATATGAGAAGCAAGCAGAGATCTAAAATTGACACTTTATCGTCAAAATTGAAAGAGCTAGAGGAGCAAGATCAAAAAACTCAAAACCTAGCAGAAGATAAGAGATAACTAAGATCAGAGCAGAACTGAAGAAGATAGAGACACGAAAAACCCTTCAAAAAATCAATAAATCCAGGAGCTGGTTTTTCGAAAAGGTCAACAAAATAGACCACTAGCCAGATTAATAACAAAGAAAAGAGAAAATAATCAAATAGATGCAATAAAAAATGATAAAGGGGATATCACCACAGATTCCACAGAAATTCAAACCATCATCAGAGATTATTACAAACAACTCTATGCACATCAACTAGTAAACCTGGAAGAAATGGATAAATTCCAGGACACTTGCATCCTCCCAAGCCTAAAGCAGGAAGAAGTCACAACCATGAATAGACTAATAACAAGGTCTGAAGTTGAGGCGGCAATTATGAGCCTATCACCCAAAAAAAGCCCAGGTCCAGATGGGTTCACAGCCGAATTCTACCAGACATACAAACAGGAGCTGGTACCATTCCTTCTGAAACTATTCCTAACAATCCAGAAAGAGGGAATCCTTCCCAAATCATTTTATGAGACCAACATCATCCTGATACCAAAACCCGGCAGATACTCAGCAAGAAAAGGAAACTTCAGGCTAATATGCATGATGAACATAGATGCAAAAATCTTCAATAAAATACTGGCAAACCGATTGCAACAGCACATCAAAAAGCTTATCCACCATGATAAAGTAGGCTTCATCCTGGCATATGCAAATCTATAAACGTAATCCACCACATAAACACAACCAAAGACAAAAACCACATGATAATCTCAATTGATGCAGAGAAGGCCTTTGACAAAATTCAACAGCCCTTTATGCTAAAAACCCTCAATAAACTAGGTATTGACGGAACGTATCTCAAAGTGGTGAAAGCTATTTATGACAAACCAACAGCCAATATCTTACCAAACGGGGAAAACTAGAAGCATTCCCTTTGAAATCTGGCACTAGACAAGGATGACCTCTCTCACCACTCCTATGCAATATAGTGCTGGAATTTCTAGCCAGAGCAATCAGGCAAGGAAAAGAAATAAAGTGTATTCAAATAGGAAAGGAGGAAGTCAAATTGTATCTATTTGCAGACGACATGATTGTATATCTAGAAGATTTCATTGTCTCAGCCCAAAATCTCCGGAAACTGATAAGCAACTTCACCAAAGTCTCAGGATACAAAATCAATGTGCAAAAATCACAAGCCTTCCTATACACCAATAACAGACTTAAAGACAACCAAATCAAGCAACAGCTGCCATTCACAATTGCTACAAAGAGAATCAAATGCCTAGGAATACAATTAACAAGGAACGTAAAGGACCTCTTCAAGGAAAACTACAAACTACTGCTCAATGAAATAAGAGAGGACACTAACAGATGGAGAAACATTGCATGTTCATGGCTAGGAAGAATCAATATCGTGAAAATGGCCATATTGCCCAAAGTAATTTACAAATTCAATGCTATCCCTATCAAGCTACCAACGACCTTCTTCTCAGAACTGGAAAAAAACCACCTTAAATTTCAAATGGAACCAAAAGAGAGCCCGCTTAGAAGTCAATTCTAAGCAAAAAGAACAAAGCTGGAGGCATCACACTACTGGAATACAAACTATACTACAAAGCTACAGTAATAGAAACAGCATTGTACTGGTACCAAAACAGAGATATAGACAAATGGAACAGAACAGCGGATTCCGAGGCAACACAACACATCTACAACAATCCGATCTTTGACAAACTTGACAAAAACAAGCAATGGGGAAAGGAGTCCCTGTTTAATAAATGGTGTTTGGGAAATCTGGCTAGCCATGTGCAGAAAGCAGAAACTGGACCCCTTCCTGACACCTTACACTAAAATTAACTCCAGATGGATTAAAGACTTAAACGTAAGACCTAACACCATAAAAACCCTAGAAGAAAATCTAGGCAAAACCATTCCGGACATAGGCGTAGGCAAGGACTTCATGACCAAAACACCAAAAGCATTGGCAACAAAAGCCAAAATAGACAAAGGGGACATAATCCAACTCCACAACTTCTGCACAGCAAAAGAAACAGTCATTAGAGTGAATTGGCAATCAACAGAATGGGAAAAATTTTTGCAGTCTACCCATCTGACAAAGGGCTGATATCCAGAATCTACAAAGAACTGAAATAGAGTTACAAGAAAAAAACAAACAAGCCCATTCAAAAGTGGGCGAAGCATATGAACAGACACTTTACAAAAGAAGACATACATGAAGCCAACAACCATATGAAAAAATGCTCATCATTACTGGTCATTAGAGAAATGCAAATCAAAACTACATTGAGATACCATCTCACACCAGTTAGAATGGCGATCATTAAAAAATCTGGAGACAACAGATGCTGGAGAGGATGTGGAGAAATTGGAACACTCTTGCACTGTTGGTGGAAGTGTAAATTAGTTCAATCATTCTGGAAGAGAGTGTGGCGATTCCTCAAAGACCTAGAAATAGAAATTCCATTTGACCCTGCAATCCCATTACTGGGTATATATCCAAAGGATTATATATCATTCTACTATAAGGACGCATGCACACGAATGTTCATTGCAGCACAGTTTACAATAGCAAAGACCTGGAACCAACCCAAATGCCCATCGATGATAGACTGGACAGCGAAAATGTGGCACATATACACCATGGAATATTATGCAGCCATCAAAAATGATGAGTTCGCATCCTTTGTAGGGATATGGATGAACCTGGAAACCATCATTTTCAGCAAACTGACACAAGAACAGAAAATCAAACACCGCATATTCTCACTCATAGGCGGGTGTTGAACAATGAGAACACATGGACACAGGGAGGGGAGCATCTCACACTGGGGTCATTTAGGGGGAAAAAGGGGAGGAACAGCAGGGGGTGAGGAGTTGGGGAGGGATAGCATGGGGAGAAATGCCAGATATAGGTGATGGGGAGGAAGGCAGCAAATCACACTGCCATGTGTGTGCCTATGCAACAATCTTGCATGTTCTTCACATGTACCCTCAAACCTAAAATGCAATAAAAATTTACATATATTTTATAAAATACCACTTGCTGTGGAGAATCTAAATATGGACATTTCCAGTATAATCCTGGCTTTATACGAAATAACAGTAAGACCGCCTTTAAAAAAAAGAAGAAAGATAACACTGAAACTACTCTCTTTTGTTTTCATTCAACTAAGAGAATTCAATCTAACTTTTGATTCGGTAGTTTAGAAACACATTTTTTATAGGCCCTAGATTTGGACATACCAGAGTGAATGTGTTTATATGCTGTAAAGGTAAAAGTCTCACCTTAAAAACTCAAACGAAGCTATCTGGGAGAAAGCTTGTCAATGTGTGCATTCAACTTACAGAGTTAAACTGATGTGTGCATGCAGAGGTTTAAAAATATTTTCTGTGGAGTATCTTAAAACAGACATTTCCAGCAAAATTCCGCCTTATACGAAATAGCCGTAAGACTGCCTTTAAAACACAGAAGAAAGATATTTTTGACACTGCTATGCTGTATGTCCATTGACCTAAGAGGATTGAATCTATCTTTTGATTCAGCAGTTTAGAAACACATTTTTTATAGGAGCAAGAATTACACAGTCCAGAATGAATGTGTGTATATGGTGTAAAGGGAAATCTCTCTCCTTAAAAACTAAAATGAAGCTGTCTGGGAGAAAGCCTGTCAATATGTTCATTCAACTTAGAGTGTTAAGCTGATGTGTGTATGCAGCAGTTTAATTCCCTTTCTGGGGACAATCTAAAAAGAGATATATCAAAAAAATATCCCAGATTATACAAAATAGCTGTCAGACTGCCTTTAAAACACAGAAGAAAGGTATCTTTGAAACTGCTCTGCTGTGTGTTCATTCAACTATGAGCATTGAATCTATCTTTTGATTCAGTTGTTTAGAAACACATTTCATATAGGAGCTACAATTGCACATTCCAGAGTGAATGTGTGTATGTGCTATAAAGGGAATTATCTCACCTTAAAAACTAAAATGAAGCCATCTGGGTGAAAGCTTGTCAATATGTGCATTCAACTTACAGAGGTAAACTGATATGCGTATGACGTAGTTTGAAAACCCTTTCTGTGGAAAATCTAAAAACAGAAATATCCAACCAAATCCCAGATTATATGAAATAGCTGTAAGATTACCTTTAAAACACAGAATAAAGGTATCCTTAAAACTGCTCTGCTGTGTGTCCATTCAACTAAGATGATTAAATCTACCTTTGATTCAGAACTTTCGAAACACATTTCTAAAAGGAGCAAGATTTAGACATTCCAGAGTGAATGTTTGCATATGTTGTAAAGGGAAATATCTCACCTTAAAAACTAAAACGAAGTTATTTGGGAGAAAGCTTGTTAATCTGTGCATTCAGTGTATAGAGTTAAACTGATGTTTGCATGCACATCCTGGCTTATGCAAAATAGCAGTAAGAATGCCTTTAAAACACAGAAGAAAGATATTTTTGAAACTGCTCTGCTGTGTGTCCATTAAACTAAGAGGATTGAATCTATCTTTAGATTCAGCAGATTAGAAACATATTTCGTATTGGAGCTAGATTTGGACATTCTAGAGTGAATTTGTGTATGTGGTGTAAATGGTAATATATCACCCTAAAAACTTAAACGATGCTATCTGGGAGAAAGCTTGTCAATGTGTGCATTCAAAATACAGAGTTAAACTGATGTGTGTATGCGGCAGTTTAAGAACCCTTTCTGTGGAGAATCTTAAGACAGACACTTCCAGCAAAATCCTGACTTATACCAAATAGCCCTAAGACTGCCTTTAAAACACAGAAGAAATACATTTTTGAAACTACTATGCAGTATGTCAGTTGACCTAAGATAGTTAAATCTATCTTTTGATTCAGCAGTTTAGAAACACATTTCCTATAGGAAAAAGAATTGCACATTCCAGAGTGAATGTGTGTATATGGTGTAAGGAGAAATATCTCTCCTTTAAAACTAAAATGAAGCAGTGTGGGAGAAAGCCTGTCAATGTGTTCATTCAACTTAGAGAGTTAAACTGATATGTGTATGCAACAGTTTAAATTCCCTTTCTGTGGGGAATCTAAAAAGAGATTTATCCAAAAAATCTCAGGTTATATGTAATAGCTGTAAGACTGCCTTTAAAACACAGAAGAAATGTATCTTTGAAACTGCTCTGCTGTGTGTCCGTTAAACTAAGAGAATTGAATCCATCTTTTGATTCAGCTGTTTAGAAACACATTTCGTATAGGAGCTAGAATTGCATATTCCAGAGTGAATGTGTGTATATGCTATAAAGGAAAATATCTCACATTAAAAGCTAAAATGAAGCCATCTGGGAAAAAGCTTGTCCATGTGTGCATTTAACTTACAGAGGTAAACTGATGTGTGTACGAGGCAGTTTGAAAAGTCTTTCTGTGGAGAATCTAAAAATAGATATTTCCGGCAAAATCCTGGTTTATACGAAATAGCAGGAAGACTGCCTGTAAAACACAGAAAAAAGAAATCTTTGAAACTGCTCTGCTGTGTGTCCGTTGAACTAACAGAAACAAATCTATCTTATGATTCAGCACTTGAGAAATACATTTCATATAGGAGCTAGATTTTTACATTCCAGAGTGAATCTGTGTATATGTTGTAAAGGGAAATACCTTACCTTACAAATTAAAACGAAGCTATCTGGGAAAAGCTTGTCAATGTCTGCATTCAACTTACAGAGTTAAACTGATGTGTGTATGCAGCAGTTTAAAAACCCTTTCTGTGGAGAATCAAAAGCAGATATTCCAGCAAAATCCCAGCTTATACGAAATAGCAACAAGACTGTCATATGTCACAGAATAAAGATATCTTTAAGACTGCTCTGCTGTGCATCTGTTTAACAAAGAGCATTGAATTTATCTTTTGATTCAGCAGTTCAGAAACCCACTTTGTATAGGAACTAGATTTGGACATTCCATAGTAAATGTGTGTATGTGCTGTAAAGAGAAATAACTCACCTTAAAGACGAAAATGAAGCTATCTGGTACAAAGCTTGTCAATGTGTGCTTTCAACATACAGATGTAATCTGATGTGTGTATGCAGCCATTTAAAAAACTGTTCTGTGGAGAATCTAAAAACAGACATTTCCAGCAAAATCCCTACTTATAAGAAATAGCTGTGAGGAGGAGGATCCAAGACGGTCGATTAGGAGCAGCTGAGGATTGCAGCTCCCAGTGAAAGCATGGAGGCCACTGCAGGTGATCCCTAGGCAAGCAGGGCTGTGAGTGGACCTCAGCAGTCCTACAGCAGAGGGGCCAGAGTGTTAGAAGGAAAACTAAGAAACAGAAATAAATAACTTCATCATCAACAAAATGGACGTCCAGTGAGAGACCCCATCTGAAAATCACCAACCACAAAGACCGCACATAGATAAATCCACAAAGATGGGAAGAAACCAGCGAAAAAAGGAGGAAAACACCCGAAACCAGAATGCCTCTCCTCCTACAAGGGATCACAACTCCTCACCAGCAAGGGAACAAGGCTGGATGGACAATGAGTGTGATGAAATGACAGAATCAGGCTTCAGAAGGTGGGAAATAAGAAACTTCCGTGAACTAAAAGAACATGTTCTAACCCAATGAAAAGAAACTAAGAACCGGTTTGACGAAATGCTAACGAGACTAACCAACTTAGAGAGGAATATAAGTGAATTGATGGAGCTGAAAAACACAACACAAGAACTTTGTGAAGCATACACAAGTTTCAACAGCCGAATCGACCAAGTAGAAGAAAGGATAACAGAGGTAGGAGATCAACTCAATGAAATAAAATGAGAAGGCAAGAGTAGAGAAAAAAAGGGTAAAAAGGAATGAACAAAGTCTCCAAGAAATATGGGACTATGTGAAAAGACCTAATCTACGTTTGATAGGTGTACCTGAATGTGACGGAGAGAATGACTCCAAG
>PVKV010023585.1:0-33020 GCA_004027835.1 Alouatta palliata | reverse complement strand
TGTGGTACCCTCAGGGTGTGTAAAGAAAAGGGGACTATTTTAGAACACTGACATATAATTTTTAAAATATGTATGTTAAAACCAAGTAAGTAAAGTGAATTGGTGGAAGTCTTTTTTATATATTGTGAAAAATTGCACAAAGTAACAAGATAGTCATAAATATGCAATTTATTGAGCAGAGCCATGTAATTGTTTTAGATAAATTATTTAATTTAGTTCTAAAAAAAAACGTTATGTAGTAAGAATCATTTTACATTTTCAAAGTACAGATGAGGAAACTGAGGCTTGCAGAAGACTGGTAAAACCTTACTTAAGGTCATATATACACTAAGTTTTGGAAGCAGTAAGTTTCAAATGCAGATATGTAATAGTTGACACCAATATTCCCACAAACCACTGAATAAAGAGTTCCTTATTTTAAACTTCATAGGATTCTGGCATATATTACATATTCAAAAGGTCTTCAACTCCTTTCTCCTCCTTGTGCTACAGTTAAAATAACAGGAACATGGATATGTCCTGTCAGAGAAAGAGGATGTTCTGGTAATAACAGTTTCCTTTGAAGCCATGGAGGTTGCTCTTGCTGCAAATATTGCATTTGTTTATTATGGAATATATGGCAACAGAAAGGCCCTTCCTTGCTGGGATGAATACATTAGTTTCCATTTTCACTGAATTCAGCTAATAGGACACAGTCTCCAGTCAATATAAGTCCTCACCTAGGTGTCAACAGAGAAAAGAAAAAGTGAAAAGTGCAGGCACAGAATGAGGAGGTTTATATACACTAGGTGTGTCTTCCCTCAGACCTAATATTCAATAGATAACTAAGTACCTGGGATTCTACCAAAAGGGAAGTTAAGCTGTTAAGCAAAATGCATAATGTAGATTTAAGTGCATTTTACAAATTAAAAGTGTAACTATATTTGCTCTTCCTTGATGTCCTGAGATAGAAGCAGGCTCACTTAAAGGATACACCGTTAGAGAAAAAATGAATGTGACCTCAGAGCCTTGGAAAGATATAAATAACTGCTGGGGTGTGAGCATACTCACAGAGAAGCTATTTTGGAAGTCTTTGGAAAATTAGATGATTTTAAGAAGATACAAAATACCAACCTCCAAATAATTTACAAAACATTTTGAATGAATTTTTGGATTGCATTATTCTCATAGAAACAATCCTATTGCTTATTGGCATTTTGGTTTTAGCCAAATATAATATTGTGGTTGGCATTTTAATGTCATTTTTTTTTAATTCAGAAGGTATTTTAGCTCATTACATTCTAAGCTTGTTTACTCAGCACACACTGATTCATATTGATCATTTAGCAGGATATGAAGAAGACATGCTAGCATAAGGCATAGCCTTGACCTTAATAAATATACAAATAAATGGCAAGTTCAGACATGTACCCAAAGCACTAGGACCCAAAGCAGTGATATCTACTCACTCAGCAAGTGTTTAGTAAGTACCTTCTTTATATGTGCCAGGCTCTTTCCAGAACTACAGCAAAAATCAAGACAGAAACAGACAAAATTTAAAACAACTACCCTGTCTCTATAAAATTTACATTACCCAGAACTTACAGCTTCTTCCTGCAAGCTTTTTGGAATTCCTATTGTCTATGCTAAATAAAGTTTCTCTAAGATTCTCTTGGTTAAATAGTTCCATCTTAAGTGAGTATAATGTTATTTTGCTGTATCCCAAACCTCTAGGTGGATAAGACAACGGACTTTGCCTTTAAGTGGGTGCCCAGGACCACATAGAGTTCAAGATCTAGATTAATACTCCCAAGGCGCAAGAAGTGCGGGCACATCACATTTTTATACCCATTCATCCATTTACATTTTAGTTGTTGGTGAAATATAATAAAAATGAATATAGAAAGTTAGAATTCTACATGGGATGGTAGGCAGAATAATGCCTCCACCAAAGTGACCATCTCTTAATCCCACAATCAAGGAAGATGTTATTTTACATGAAAAGTTAGCTTTGCAGATAGGATTAAGATTATACACTTTAAAATCATAGGAAGTGTATCCTGGATCATCTAGTTGAGACCAATCTAACCACATAAGTCATTAAAAGCAGAGTACCTTTTCCTGCTGCAGTTGAAGGAGATGTGATGAGAGAAGTGGGATCCAAGAGATGATACATCACTGGCTTTGAAAACAGGAGCCATGAGTCAACAAACATGAGCGCCTCTAGAAACTGAAGAAGGCAAGCGGTGCGTTCTCTCCTAGAACCTCCAGAAAGAAGCACTGCCTTGTGCAGTGCTCAGTTCAGTGCAGTGAGTTCCAAGCTTACTTTGTTTAAGTCCCTAAGTTTGTGGAAATTACTTATGACAGCAATAGAAAGCTAATTCAGATGCTGAGAATATTACAGAAGCATAACACATAGAAGAGAAAGGGAATGTTGGTGGCAGATGATGTTGCAGTTTTCCTTAGGGTGGTTAGAAAAAGCCTCCTGGAGAAGACAAGCGGGAGTCAGGGTGGGGGAATCCTGTTGATCAGGGAAAAGCATGCCAGACAGAGGAATAAGACATTGCAACACATGTTGCTTTGCGGAAATAATTAATGTCCAGGTGCAGAGAGAAAGATGAGGCAAGGGCAGAACGTGATTAAAAGCTATTGTAATGAGTCTGATTTAAACTATTTAAGGAGTTGTGAAAGGAAAATAAAATCTCAGGACCCTAAATGCACTATGCCAAAGGAAAACATTAAACTGAAAGCTGAGTCACACAAACAAATAGTTGCAAATAGAAGGCCAGATGTCTCCACAGGTGCTACTCTATGTTTACTTTATCTTATATAAAGTGCTCAGTTACTTAGCATGAGAGGAATACATAATCAGCTATTCCTCTTTCCCCTCCTTTCACATTTAAAACTCGAATTCAGTGAACGCTGATGGAAGCCTCAAAAAAAAAAAAATGCAACCACTTTCCCCTTTTATCTACACTTGCCTTTTTCTCTTTCTTCTTTTCTATACTGCCTGGCCTTTCCTTTTTAAATATTGATGGGCACAGACCCTCTTTGGTAAAAGCATAAATCACAGATTGTCCCTGGTTTTGTGTTTCTTTTTCCTCAGCATGTCTTCAATCTTGGAAAATAAACCTCTAAATTGATTGAGACCTGTCTCAGATATTTTCGGTTTACAGAAGCTATATGTACTAAAATGTGATAATGGTGATGCAAAGAAGAGAAAAAAAAATTTTTTTCTTGAGACATGGTCTCACTCTGCTGCCCAGGCTGGAGTGCAGTAGTGCCATCATGGCTCATGACAGCCTTGACCTGCTGTGCTCAGGTGATGCTCCCATCTCAGCCTCTTGAGTAGCTGAAACCACAGGCACATGCCACCACATCCAGTTAATTCTTTTTATGTTTTCTAAAGACAGTGTGATATGGTTTGGCTCTGTGTCCCCAGCCAAACCTCAGCTTGGATTGTACTCCCATAATTCCCATATGCTGTGGGAGGGCCCTGGTGGGAGGTAATTGAATCATGGGAGCAGTTTCCCCATACTGTTCTCAGGGTCGTGAATAAGTCTCATGAGATCTGATGGTTTGATCAGGGGTTTCCGCTTTCGCACATCTTCCTTTGCCTGCTGCCATTCATGTAAGATGAAACTTGCTCCTCCTTGCCTTCTACCATGATTCTGAGGCTTCCCCAGCCACGTGGAACTATAAGCACAATTAAACCTCTTTTGTAAATTGCCCAATCTTGGGTATGTCTGTATCAACAGTGTGAAAATGGACTAATACACATTGTTTCTCTATGTTGCTTAGACTGGTCTTGAACTCCTGGATTCAAGCGATCCTCCTGCCTCAGCCTCCCAAAGTGCTGGGATTATAAGCATGAGCCACTGCACACAAACAGGAAAGATTTTTAAACCTGAATTTACTAAAAATAAATGCTGACTAGGAAAAGACCATATGTAGTTAAAATACGCTTAGCTAATCTAATAGCTAAATAAAATTGCACACCACAGCCAAGTGGGGTTTCTTCCAGGTATGCAAGATGGTTCAATATTCAAAAGTCAATTATACATTTAAAAAATCTCAAGCTATCACATCAGGAACTAAAGGAGAAATATAATTATATCAATAGAAGCAAAAAAAATTTGATAATATTCAACACTGATTAGTTGCAAAAATGCTCAGCAAACTAGGAATAGAGAACTCCCTTAACTAGATAAAGAACACCTACAAAAACATACAGCTAAACATCATGTCTAATGGTGAAATGCTGCATGTTTTCCTCCAAGATCATAATCAAGGCAAGGATGCCACTCCCTCTGGTCTTACTCAATGTTGTACAAGAATTCCAAGCAAATCCAATAAAGCAAAATAAATAAATAAATAAATAAATAAATGGAACATAGATTGGGAAGGAAGAAATAAAATTGGTCTTGTTTAGATATATCATAATTATCTATGCAAAAAAAAAACTCAAAAGAATCAACAACGACAGAAAATCCTCATAGAACTAATAAGTCATCAGCTGGGTGCAGTGGCTCACGCCTGTAATCTCAGCACTTTGGGAAGCTGAGGCTGGTGGATCACGAGGTCAAGAGATCAAGACCAACCTGGTCAACATGGTGAAACCCCGTCTCTACTAAAAATACAAAAAATTAACTGGGCATGGTGGCACGGGCCTGTAATCCCAGCTACTCAGGAGGCTGAGGCAGGAGAATTGCTTGAACCCAGGAGGCAGAAGTTGCGGTGAGCCGAGATCACATCATTGCACTCCAGCCTGGGTAACAAGAGCAAAACTCCGTCTCAAAAAAAAAAAGAGCTAATAAGTCATCATGGAGAAGCTACACAATACAAGAGTAATACCAAAAAAGTCAATTGCTTTCTTGAATACCAGCAATGACTAATTGGAATTTCTGATGAAAAATACAGTGTCATTTACATTAACATCAAAATTAAATACCTAAGCATACAGCAAACAAAACAGGTACAAGATCCATACGAGAAATACTTTAAAATTCAGACGAGATCCATCACAGACGTAAATAAATAGAGAGATATTTCATGTACATTGATAGGAAGGCTCAATATTGTAAACATATCAGTCCCTTCCAACTTAGTCTATTGATTCAATGCAATCCTAATGAAATCCTAGAAAGTTATTTTGTAGATATTAACAGACTTATTCTAAAATTTAGGTGTATTTGGTTTTGCAATGACTTCTTAGATACAACATTAAAAGCACAATACATAAAAAAGTTAACAAATAAAACTTTGTTAAAACTAAAAATTTCTACTCTGAAAAAGGCAATGTTAAGATAAAAAGACAAACCACACACCAGGAGAAAAATATTTGCATAACACATAACTAAAAAAGAACTAGTAACCACGATTTACACAAATTTCTGAACTCCACACAAATAAAACCCTAATTTAAGAAAATGGGCAGCATATGTCAATAGACACCTCACCAAAGAATATATACAGATGGAAAATAAGTATGTGAAAAAATGTTGAAAATCGTGTGTCATTAGAGAAACACAAATTAAAACAATGATGACTTAATCCTACGTAACTACAAGAATGGCTAAAATACAAAAACATTAACAACAGTAAATGCTGATGAAGTTGTAGAGGAGCAGGATTGTTCACTCATTGCTGGTGGGAATGGAAAATGATATAGTCACTTCGAACGGCAGTTTGGCAGTTTCTTACAAAACTAAACATAGTCTTGCTATATGATCAGCAATGGTGCTTCTTGGTGTTTACCCAAATGAGTAAAAAATTATGTCCACACAAAAAGGTGCACATAAATATTTATAGCAGCTTTATTCATAATTGCCAGAACTTGGAGACAACTGAGGTATTTATGCTACAATAAGCAAACAGATCATCGAATTGTGTTATAACCATACAATGGAATACTATTCAGCAGTAAAAATAAATGAATATCAAGCCATGAAAAGACTTGGAGAAAACTTGAAGGCATAGTGTTAAGTGAAAGAAGCCTATCTGAAAAGGCTACGTTCTGTATTATTCCAACTACATGACATTTGGAAAAGGCAAAACTATGGAGACAATCACAAGACCAGTGGATTTCAAGGACATAGAAAGAGAGTGAGAAAGATGAATAGTCGAAGCACAGAGGATTTTTAGGACAATGAGACTATTCTGCAAAATATCATAATGGCAGATGTATGTCATTACACATTTGTGAAACCCATATAATATAAAGTAGCCTTAATGTAAACTATATAATTTTGTTAATACTGTATTGATATTGGCTCATCAATTGTAACAGATGTATCACACTAATGCAAGATGTTTGTAAAAGAAAAAACTTGAGGAGGAGGGTGATGTACTTTCCATTCAATTTTACTGTAAGCCTACACATGCAAAAAAAGATATCCTTTAATTAAAAGTAATAATAATGTTTGAAATTAATGGTGTGATATCTTGAATGGCAGTTGATTAAAAAGAAATCAAGAAATCATAAGGAGGAGGAGCTGTCAGGCTCTATAATATAATAATCAGGTAGGCTGGCATGATAGTGGTGTCATGCAAATAGGTGGAGATGTGGAACGGATGGTTAGGGGTAGAATTATACATGAGAGAAAAGTAGTAAAGATGTGGCTATTAACATCATATTACACAAATCCAGGTTAAAGTTCCATATCACCTCCTAGTTTAACTTTTAGGTAACTGTTCTTTATCCAACAGGTAGCTTCCATTGACTAACTGGCAGGCCTTTAGAATCTAGTTGAAGCCTAGAATCTATTCCAAGTCTAGGAATATTCATTGTATTCTAGTTGAGTCTAGAATCTAGTCCAAGTATAGGCATACTCACTGAGTTGGCTGCGGAGGTATCACAATCAATTTATTCAATTTTATTATACGTTTGTTACTTAAGCATTAGAGTCAGAGACAGAATCTCAACCTAGACGAAATATTGAATTAAAATGCATCCATATGGGAGGTGGTCAGTAAATGCATGAGCAGTAGCAGTTCTTGTATTATTTACTATTTAAAGAAAATGAAAGTAGAAGGAAAAAGTATATAAAAGAGAGAATAACATTTAGAATTTTACAGGAAATAACCTACACGTGCACACACACACAGCTCAGGACCAGCCTTAAGAGGATGATGCTCATGGTGATGTAGATGTTGCAGGCAGAAGACAGCAAAGCAGTGGTACCAGAGCCTGAGCATGGGCAGAAGGCACACTGCTACCCATGGGAATGGGTATATTATAAAATCATCAAAGACAGGCATTTAATTTAATTTGGTTCCATATACCACATGATACACACTCACACTTACATGTATGTAAACATATGTGAATGTATGTTTGTCTTCGACTTTCATCATGACTGTTGTAAAGGTGGAGAGCAAGTTATTCCATTATAAAAGAGATTCTTTTGTGTTGACAAGACAGTTCTCAAGCTTCCCTGCACCCAAGAATCATCTTGAAGAGCTTTTTAAAAGACTGATGGCCAGAGATTCTGATTCCTTTGTTCTTTGTTTTGCTTTTGCTAAATAGATTTTATTTTATTTATTTTTTATATTTTTATTATACTTTAAGTTCTGGGATATATGTGTAGAACGTGCAGGTATGTTACACAGATATACACGTGCCATGGGGGTTTGCTGCACCCATCAACCCATCATCTACATTAGGTATTTCTCCTAATGCTATCTCTCCCCTATCTCTATCCCCCAGCAGGCCCAAATGTGATTCTTTTGTTTCTAATGAATCTCTGGAATCAGAATTTAAAATAAAAATAAAACAAGATAATGTTGCCATTCTTAATCTACACTTTGAATGACAATGAGAATATTTTTATAAAATTATCTGAGCTTTCAGACTCTGGAGTGTAGCCACTGGGTAACTGTGTAGTGATTCTTCTCTCAATTCAATTACATTGATTTCAGTTCAATTCCACAAACATGTATTCATGACATGCTAACATAAGCATTTAGACAGTGCAGAAAGTAGTAAGAGCACATACTTCAATCTGTTATATATCATTGGTGCTTCTTTAGGGATTGGAAAGGTGCTATAATTTAATATGAATGTATTTTGAAGAAAAACGTTTTATTTTACACTTCTAACAGTTGACCAAGGTATATCCTTTCAGTTTAAAATAAAGTCTGAATTTTCCTTCAGGCTTTTTGTCTTCTTAAAAGTGCTGAAGCAGCTTTTAGCAAACACTTTTATGACTTATCTCAGAAATATCGATGTCATGGACGGTTAATTAATTTTAAAGACTAAATATTTGTGTAAAGTGCAGCCTACAAAATAATAGAAAAATTGTGTTATGAAACAGGATAATTTTGGATCTCCTTTGAATGTATTAATTTCTCCTCTGTGATTGCTTAGATACATACATCTAGTCAAAAAGAAAAAGAAAATTCATACAGTGATAAGATCCCATTCCAAACTCATGGGTTAATGAAGTGTCTCATTACTTGGTTTCTGTTGAGCTACACTAATTTTATAATTTCTCCCCACCCCATCTCACTGCTTTCCCCTTCCCTCATTTAAAACAACAATGCAAACTCTGAGAGTGGTGAGGATCATTCAAAAGAAATAAAATCATTATTTCTGAATAATAATAATTGCAAGCATTAGGCACTTTGTGTTACATATTCTGGAATCTTACTTTAATTAAAATTATTCTAAATGGAAACTTAGCTTTCCAGTGCTTTTATATTTCCCTTTTGAGAGACTCATTTAAAATAAACTTAATGAGAGATTTTGTCTAAAAACAAATTTTGGGAATATATTATAGAATACGTACGGAACACATTTGATATTTAACAAAATCATGTAAAAGTGATGCAGGATTTTTTTGTTCCTTAGTTCAGCTAAATCTGGGTTCTGGTCTCACAACTAGGAAACATGAGGCACACAGACACACTGAAAAGTGAGAGTTGGGAATTCATTAAGTGAAAGGAAAGCTCTCAGCAAAGACCAGGGTCTTGCACACAGGTTTCCACCTTACAAATTGAATACCAGAATTCCCACAAAAGCTGAAGAGACCAGCCTCCTCCTCTGCATGAGGTGTGAATTCCTGGTGGCTCTACCCTGTCCCTAAGTGTGTGTGGGCCTCCAGTCTGTTGTAGGCATGCCCAAGCAAGAAGCTGTGGAGGTTCCTGCATCTGTACAAACATCTGGTTTAAACACTTATTTGGTGGGATAGAGATTCTCTGGGGACCCTTCCTTATATGCCTAGGCATTTGTCTGCCTCCTGCCTCTATCAAAAGCTTAGCAGCCTCACTTACCTAACTAACCCCTGCTTTATACTACAGCCATGAACAAGTAACAAATGCCTTAAGCCTTAATCTATCCAATGCAATGAGGATAACAATGAGCACCATCCCACAGAGCTATGGAAATTCATTACAATGGTGCTTATGATATTCTTAAAACAATGCTGCAGGTATGAGTTACTCAAATAAATTTTCATTTCTTTTCTTATATCTTCATTTCTTTTCCATGTGCACTAGTATTGCAAACAATAAATCCACTATTACTATCCTAACAATAAATTTCAGTTGTGTTTGTTATGTTCTACCCTCATTACCCAATGTAGTCTGCAGCCCTCTCAATCCCTCAGCCATTTCTATCCAGTGGTGATGATCTCCTGATCTTGTTCATTATTTTTTTTACATTAACATATTACTTACTTACATATAATACTTACAATGTGGCTTTTCAACTGAAATGCAGGCTCCATAAAAACAACGTTTTTTACATCTTTATTCATTGTTTATGCTTTAAAGTCTTTAAAAGTACCTGGCACATATTAGATATTCAATAAATAATTTAAAACTAAAATTTAAACATAACCAATATTTTAATAATTAAAAGGCAAATTTCTTATAAAGGCTCATTCCATGAAGAAGACATAAAAATCATAAACATATATGCAGTCTGAGGAGAAATTTAAAAATAAAAAATAATAGTTGGAAATTTTTGAGCCCCACTTTCGTAACAGATACAACTAAGCAGAAGAATAATGACAAAATAAAAAATTGAAGAGCACTATAAACTAACTAGAACAAACTGACATCTCTAAAATACTCTATGCAACAACAAAATAAAACACTTTGTCCTACATACAGTTCTCAAGTGCACCTAAATTATTCTCCAGCATAGGCCATATGCTAGGTCACAAAACAAAAACCAATTAATTTATAATAATTGAAATCAGGCCGGGCGCTGTGGCTCACGCCTGTAATCCCAGCACTTTGGGAGGCCGAGGCGGGTGAATCACGAGGTCAAGAGATCGAGACCATCCTGGTCAACATGGTGAAACCCTGTCTCTACTAAAAATACAAAAATTAGCTGGGCATGGTGGCACGTGCCTGTCTTCCCAGCTACTCGGGAGGCTGAGGCAGGAGAATTGCTTGAACCCAGGAGGCGGAGGTTGCAGTGAGCCGAGATCGCGCCATTGCACTCCAGCCTGGGTAACAAGAGTGAAACTCTGTTTCAAAAAAAAAGAAATAATTGAAATCATATGGTATATTTTTTAACAACAATATAATTTAATTAGAAATCACTGCCATATTAAAATGTAAAAAGTTCACAATTATGTAGAAATAATAATTAAAGAACAAATCGCAAACTAAAGGAGAAAATAATTTCAGATGAATAAAAAAGAATGATGATATACCAAACTTAATGGATAGAGATAAAGCAGAGCTCAGAGGAAAATTTATAGCTGTACATGCTTGTGTTAGAAAATAAGTGATCAATAACATAATATTCCATCTAAAAAAATTAAAAAAAGAGAAACAGACTATATCCAAATGAAATAAGGAAGAAATAATAAAGATTAGAGTAGGAATAAATAAAGTAGAAAATGTAAAAAAAAAAAATAGAGAAATCAATGAAAACTAAAGTTGGTTCTCTGAAAAGATCAACAAAATTGATAAACTGTTAGCTAGACTGATGAAGAACAAAGGAGAGATGGTTCAAATAACTGAAATAATATACAATAAAAGGGAATATCGCCACTGATCTTATAGAAATATAAAAAGTAAGAGAATGCTGCAAGCAACTTTAAGAAAAAATAATTCTTGGAAAAACACAAACTAGAAAATTGGACTCAAGTAGAAATATAAAATTTGAATATAATTGTAATGACTAAAATGATTTAATTAATGACTTTAAAACTTCTCATGAAGAAAAGTTCAGGCCCAGATGGACACACTGCTGAATTCCACCAGGCATTTAAAGAAGAATGAATACAAAATTCTTTATAAGCTCTTCCAAAAACAGAAAATGAACAATTATTTCCCAACTTATTTTATTTTCAGTATTATTCTTATTAATAGTTTTCTTTTTATTTAATTTCCTGAAACTTTGAAAAGTTTCAGGAAATTAAATAAAAAGAAAACTACAGATTAATATCCCGTATGAATATAGACACAATCAAACTCAGTAAAATATCAGCATGTGAAATGCAGCAAGATATAAAAGAAAACATTCCCAAGAGGGATGTGTTCTGATAAGCTACTGTTGGTTTCACATTTAAAACTCAGTCAATATGATACATCATGTTAATAAAACAAAGGGCAAAAACCAAAATCACAGGGTCATCACAACAAATGAAGGAAAAACATTTGGCAAAATCCAACACATTTTCATATAAAAAGCATGCAACAAACATCTTCTAGGAATAGAAGATAACTTCCTCAACCTGATAATGGGCGTCTACAAAAACCCCTGCAGCTAACCTCATACTAAAAAGTGAAAGACTGGAAACAATTTATCTGCAATGAGAAACGAGGAAAGATTTCTGTTCTTGCCATTTCTATACAATATTTTACTGGAAGTTCTCCCAGAGTAAGTAGAAAAGAAAATAAACTATATCCAGATTGAAAAAAAAAAAAAAAAAAAGCTACACCTAGTTACAGATGATAATATTTTGTACCTAGAAAATTCTAAAGAATCCACTAAAAAAATTAGAGGCAATAAATGAGCTTAGCAAAGTTTCAGGAATTAAAAGATTAATATAAAAATGCTTTATTTCTTTATCTTGGCAATAAATTCTCCAGAAATTTAAAAAACAGTTACATTGAAACACAAAAAAGAACTCAATTATTTAGAGTAAATTTAATGAAAGCAGTGCAAAATTTAAACAACAAAACAGTCTTGAAATCAAGTAAAGAAGACCTAAGTTTCATTAATTAATGTGACAACCAGGCCAGGAGCTGTGGCTCACTCCTGTAATCCCAGCAATTTGGGAGGCCAAGGTGGTCTTGCCACTTGAGGTCAGGAATTTGAGACCAACCTAGCCAACATAGGAAACCCCATCTCTACTAAAAATAAAAAAAATCAGCCACTTGCAGTGGCAGGTGCCTGTAATCCCAGCCACTCAGAGGCTGAGGTAGCAGAATCACTTGAATCTAGGAGGTGGAGGTTGCAGTGAGCCAACATCATGCCATTGCACTCCAGCCTGAGAGACAGAGAGAAACTCTGACTCAAAAAAAAAAAAAAAAAAAAAGACAACCAATATTCATAAATCACAAAGCTTAATGTTAAAATGGTAGTACCATACCACTTTATCTACAGATTTAATGCAACTCTTATTAATGTGCCAGCTGATTTCATTATAAATACTGACATGCTCCTGGTAAAGTTTGTATAAAAACTCAATGGACCCAGTGTAACCAAAGATCTTCAAAAAGACCAATGGTGGAAGATTTACACTTTTTTTTGTTTGTTTTAACTTTTATTTTAAGTTCAGGAGTACATGTGCAGGTTTGTTACATACGTAAACTTATGTCATGGGGGTTTGTTGTACAAATTAATTTATCACCCAAGTATTAGACCTAGTACCCATTAGGTGTTTTTTCTGTTTCTCTTCCTCCTCCCACCCTCCACCCTCCAATAAGCCCCACTGTGTATTGTTCCCCTCTATGTGTTCATGTGTTCTCACCATTTAGCTCCACTTATAAGTAAGAACATGTGGTATTTTGTTTTCAGTTCCTGCACTAGTTTGCTATGCTAACGATAATGGTTTCCAGCTCCATCCATGTCCTTGCAAAGAACATGATCTCATTCTTTTTTATGGCTGCATATTATTACATGGTGTATATGTACCACATTTTCTTTATCTACTATATCATTGATGGGCATTTAGGTTGATTCCACATCTTTGCTATCAGAATCACCCATTTTAATATCAAAACTTACTACAAAGCAACAGTAATCAAGGCAGTGTGATACTGCAATGGCATAGTCATGCAGAAAAACAAAATAAAATTTGGTCCAAAAATAAACCCTAACATTTATGGTCAAATGATTTTTGACAAGAGTGCCAGGATCACTCAGTGATAGAAGGATACTCTCTTGACCAGCGGTCCTGAGACAATGAGATATGCACATACAAAAGAATGAATTTGAACCTCTAGCAAACAAAATACAAAAAAATTAAATCAAAATGGATCAACACTCTAATATAAGAGATGATATTATAGAATTCTTTGTAAAATGTATAGGTGTAGGCTGGGTGCCATGGCTTAAACTTGTAATCTTAGAACTTTGGGAAGCCATGGAAAGCAGATAACTTGAATCCAAGAGTTCAAGCCCAGCTTGGGCAACATAGTAAAACCTTGTCTTCACAAAAACTACAAAGAATTAGCCAGGCACGGTGGCCTGTGCTTGCAGTCCCAGCTACTCTCCAGAGGCTGAGATGGGATGATCAACTGACCCCAGGAGTTTGAGGCTACACAGAGCCATGGTCATGCCACTGCACTGCAGCCCAGGTAACAAAATATAGGTGTAATACTCTAGTTTCTCTTCAGATTGCATAAATCTTTCACCTTTTATCAAAGATTTCCATGGGGAGGAACATGAGTTTTTAACTAATTTTTTGACACTTTGTTTTGGTATGGTTAGTTTAAAAAAAAAAATAGGAAAAAGAAAAAGAAAAGAAGGAAAGAAAATAAGCATAGGTGTAAATCTTCATAACTCTAAGCTATACAGTGGTTTAATAGATATGACACTAAAAGAAGATAATTTAGACATCAAAATTAATATATTTTTACTGAACAAATATCAAATACAACTCACGTATAAAAGAAGATATTTATAAATTCTACATTGATAAGGTACTTGGTGTCCAGGATATATTTTAAAAACTCTCAATTACTCTCAATCTTAAAAACAAAAGGAAAGGTAGCTAATTAAAAATAAGCAGCAGTGACTTCATAGAACACAGAGAAGTCGAAAGCTTCAAGAATCTGTTTCACCATCAAAAAAATTGAGTCGCAGGAACTGTCTGAAGCAACTATTTTGGAACTCGGGATCTAATAGAACACTTGAAGCATCTAGAGAAGAGACTGATGAAAGGTCAGTGAAAAGACTGGAAAATTTTGATCAGGTTCAGCTCTTACAGTAGTGTCTCTCAGCGTCCAACCCTTATCCCACAGCACAGAACTATAAACCACATTCAGGTCATCTTGCTGGAGTCAGGATGGGCAATCAAAACCTTGTCCTCCAGGAATCAAGGCTGTGTGTTTTGATAGCTGATTGCTGCTTGTGATCCCATAGGGTCATTGTTTCAATCTCAAAGGGGTGAAATTGATTCACAGACAGGAAGAGATTCAAAGAAACAGGAATTTCACTCCCTACCAACTTGGGAACCAGAAATTTACGGGAATTATCAGCAGCAGGTCACTGATGACTGAAGATAAAATACAAGAATGGAACAGAAACTTTAGCGACCATACACAACAAATATGTAAAATCATTTGCAAATAAATGGTTTGCAAAATATGATTGCAAAATAGTTTGGAAAATCACAGTAGGATTGCTTCAGGCATAAAAAAGCAAGGAACAAGCATTCCTTGAGAAACAAGAGCATTAAATTATCAGAATTACCACACATATTACTCAGAATTTTCTCCAGTAATAAACAAACATTTTAAAACATAAAGAAATAAGAAAATACAACCCACTTACAGAAAATAAAGAATTTGATTGAAAGAATCCCTGAGGAAGCACAGACATTAAAATTATTCATCAATAATATTAAGTCAGATGCCTTAAATATGTTTAATGGGTTAAAGGAAAACATGTACAAATAACCAAAGAAATCAGACGAAACAACATCTGAACAAGATGACAACATCAAAAGAAATACATAAAAACAAACAGAAAAATTCTGGAAATTTTGATAATTTCTTTAGTAAAATGAAAATAAAAACCATATTAGAGAAATTCAATAGTATATTCACATAAGCAGAAGAAAGAAGCAGCAAGCTTGAAGATAAGACATTTGAAATTATCCAGTGGGAGAAGCAAAAGAAAAAAGAATGAGAAAAATAAACATAACTGAACGACCAGTGGAATACTATCACGCTTGCCAACATATACATTATAGGAATACCAGATAGGGAGGAAAGAAAGAAAGGGGAAGAAAAAACTATTTGAGGAAATATGGCTTAAAATTTGCGAATCTGAGGAAAGATTTAAATCTCACATCTAAAGCCTCAGCTAACAAATCCATGCCATATGGAAAGATACATTGTGTTTACAGGCTGGAAGAATTAACATTGTTTAAATGTTCATATTACTCAAAGTGATCTATAGATTTAATGCAATCCTTTTCAAAACACATGTGCGTTTTAACAGAATTATAAGAAACAAATTGAATACCATATGAAACCAGAAAAGATACTGAATAGTCAAAGAAATTACGAGAAGAAAAAGCTAGAGGATCATTTATTAATTTCAAAATCGAGTTATTAGAACAGTATGGTAATGTCATAAAACAGACATACAGACAGATGGAAAAAAATAGAGGGCCAGAAAAAAATCTATATATTTGTAATCAATTGATTTTTGACAAGGGCACCAATGGGGAAATGACAGTCTCTTCAATAAACAGTATTGAGGAAACTGAATATTCACATGTCAAAGAATGAAATTGAACCCTTATATCTCACTGTATACAAAAGTCAAGTCAAAATAGAATGAAAATTTAAATATAAGACCTGAAACCATAATGCTCCTAGAAGAAAAAAGTAAGGAAAAACTACTTATCGTTGGATTTGGCAATGATTTCATGGATATGACACCGAAAGCACGGACAACAAAAGTGAAATAGACAAGTGGGATTGCATCAAACCAAAAAGTTTCTGCACAGCACAAGAGACAAGCAATAGCTTGAAAAGGTAATGACAAAATACCTGCAAATCCTGGATCTGATAAGGTGTTAATGTCCAAAATATTTATTAAGGACTTCAGTAACTTACTAGCAAATAACAAATGATCTGATTAAAAAGTGGGCAAAGAAGAAAATTCTCAAAAGAAATGTACAAATAGACAAAAGGTATATGAAAATCTGCTCAACATCACTAATCATGAGGGAAATGCTAATTAAAACCACAATGAGATAGTACCTCATCCCTGTTTGAGTGGATATTATCAAGAAGACAAAAGGTAAGTGCTGCTGAGGTTGTGGAGAAAAGGGAACTGTTTTGAGAAACTACAGTACAATTTCACAACCAGGATATTAACACTGATACAATGCACTGATTTTGTCCAGATTTTCCCAGTTTTACATGTACTAATCTCTCTCTCTCTCTCTCTCTCTCTCTCTCTCTCTCTCTCTCTCTCTCTGTGTGTGTGTGTGTGTGTGTGTGTGTGTGTGTGTTTCCCTCTCCCCCTGTTTCCCTCTCCCCTGTATATTTGGCTGTATATATTATTTTCACTTATGACTACCACCACAGTAAAAATACTTTGTTCCAACAACACAGAATCTTTTGTGTTGTTCTTTTGTAACCACAACCAATGATTCAGAATTCATTTCAGAGATCCACTAAGGGAAGCTGAATTGAGATCCATTTAATTTGGACTTAAATTTATATACAGTCACTTCTGTGCATAATTAGATTATCATTGCTATTCACCTCTGTATAAGAAACATTTCCAGAAATACCACCAAATCTCAACAGCAGAATGACAAAATATGTGAATATGGAGAGAGAAGGGAATTCTTATACATTGTTGGTGGGAAAGTAAACTGGTTTACTCGTTACAGAAAATAGTACAGAGATTCCTTAACCAAATATAAAATAAAACTAGCATGTGATCCAGAAATTTCACTTCTAAGTATATATTCAAATGAAATCACTGTCGTGAGGAGATATCTGGGTTCTCAGATATCTTTTCACAATAGCACTTTTCACAAAAGCAAAGATAGGGAAACAAGCTAAATATCCATCAGTGGATGAATAGATAGAGGAAATGTTATGTAAACACACACACACACAAATACTATTCAGCCTTTAAATGAAAGGAAATCTTGTCATTTATGTCAACATGGATGAACCTGGAGAAAATTATGCTAAGTGAAATGAGCCAGATACAGAAAGATAAGTATGGCAGAATTTTACTTATATGGCCAAACTCATGGAAACGGAGAGTGGTATAATGGTTTCCAGGGCTTCGGAGAGGGGAAAATTGAACGATGTTGACTAAGGGGTACAAAGTTTTAGTTATGTCAGATGAAAAAGTTCTGGAGTGCTAAGTTACAGCAATGTAACTATGGTAACCAATATTGTATTGTATACTTAAAATCTGCTAAAACAGTAGACCTTCAGTGTTTTCACCATGAGAAAAAGAAAAGAAAATGAAAGTGATAACAATGTGAGGGCGTGGATATGTTTATTAGCATCATATTATTCCATAATGCATATTTATACTAAAATATCAATTTGTATACCTTAAATATATATAGTTTTTATTAGTCAATTATTCCTCATTAAGGCTGGAAAAATATACAGGAAAGGGAAAAATAAGGAAATCAAAATAGCATATCACAATCAGACTTTTAAAAAATCTCAAATCAAAAACCTAACTACAACCTTAAGTATCTAGATAAATCAAACCCAACCCAGATCTAGCAGAAGGAAGAAGAAAAGAAATAATGGTTAGTAAAGAGATAAATAAAAAAGAGAGAAAATAGCAATAGAGAAAATACACAAAAATAATTTGGTTCTTTGAAAAAGAAAAGCAAATGACAAACTTTATTTATATTAAACTAAAAAAAGAAAACTCAAATTTGCAAACGAGTACTAAAAGTAGGGAAAAGGGATTCTAAGAGAATATTATGAATAGTATACACTAAAAATTGGATAACCTATGTGAAATGGGCAAATTTTTTGAAATACAATCTATATAAACTAACTCAAGAAGAAATAGAAAATCTGAATAGACATACAATGAGTGAAGAGATTGAATCAATAATCAAAAACTGCCTGCCCAACGAAGGAAAAACCCAGGGTCATTGGCATCACTGGTGAATTCAGCCAGGTAAAGAAAACTTTAACACCAGTCATTCTCAAACTCTTACAAAAATATTGAAGAAAAAGTAACACTTCTTTTTTTCTATTATGTCAACTTTACTCTGGTAGCAAAGCCAGACAAAGATATTAGAAGGAAAAAAATAATAAATTCAGATTAATATCCCCTATAAATTTGCAAATATTTGCTAAAATATTAGCAAATAAAATTTAGCAGCATATTATAGGAATAATCCATCATGATTATGTGGGATTTTTTTCCTGGAATGCAAAGAATGGATTAATATACAAAAATGAATGAGATATAACATTAATAGAATCAAGGGAAAAAATGACATGATTATCTCAATTGATACAGACATTATGATCTTATAGGTCATAGGTAGAATACCCAAAAAATCCACAAAACAATTATTAGAGTTAATAAATAAATTAATCTAAGTTCTGATTATAAAACCAACAAACAAATAATCATATTCCTATGCACTTGAAAGAAACAACCTGCAAAAAACTTTAAATGAACAATTCAATTTATAATTGCATCTAATCTAAAAAATAAAAGAATTAGAAATAAATTTAACCAGGGAGGTGAGACATATAAAATATAACCAGGTAGGTAAAACTTCTATGAAGTACTCTAGAATGAGATTAAAGATGTAAATAAATGGGAAAACATCCCATCTTATGCATTAGAATGCTTAATGTTTTTGTGATGCAATGCTACCCAAAATGCTGTACAAGTTAAATTTAATATCTATCAAAACACACTTTTTTTTTTTTTTTTTTTTTTTTTTTTTGCAAATTAAGAAAACCCAGTCCAAAATGTATGTTGAATATACAGGAATTCTCGAAAACTAATGCTATCTTGAAACAAAAAACAACATTTAAAAACACACACTTGCTGATTTCAAAACTTCCTTCAAAGCAACTGTAATTGAAACCATGTGGTCCTGGCACAAGAATAGGCACATGGACCAAAAGCTTGAATTAAAAAACCCAGAAATAAACTCTCAAATATATAGTCAAGTGATTTTTCACCAAGATGCCAAGATAATCTGTTATGGTTTGAATTTTGTCTTTCCCAAAATTTATATGTGCAAGTACTAATCCACAGTACCGCACAATGTGACCAAGTTTAGAAATAGAGTGATTGCAGATGTAATTAATTAGAAAACTAATACAGATTTTAGTAGCAGGAATTTGGGTATTATTTTAATAAATGCCTAGAATATTGAAGTGGCTTTGGAATTGAGTAATCAATAGAGGCCAGGAGTTTTGAGATGCATGATAGAAAAAGCCTAGATTGTCATAAAGAGGTGGTTGATAGAAGTATGAATGTGAAAGGCAATTTTGTTAAGGGCTCAGAAAGAAATAAAAAAGCTGGAGGGAAAGTTTTTATGGTCTTAGGGAATACACATATTATCATAAACATAATGCTGCTAAAATATGAATGTTAAAGTTACTTCTGGTAGGGTCTCAAGCAGAAATAAGGTAAATTTTATTAGACTCTGGAGGAGACGTGATCCTCGTAGAAAGTGACAGAGAACTAGGTTGATGTGTGTTCTACTATTTTGTGGAAAGTAAAACATATAAGTAAAGAACTTTGATATTTAATTGAAGAGATTTATAACCAAAGTTTTAGATTCACAGCCTGGTTCTCCTTGCTACTTATGTGAGAGGGAGAGACAAATTGAAAAATGAAATCCCAAGGAAAAAGAAACCAGAACTTAGAAGATTTTTGTAATGTAAATAGCCAATTATCAGTCTATCACCATTTTTTAAAAATTGAAAGAATGTGCTCTGGAGAAAACACCAAGGGTGTGGCTGAACAACCATTTACTAGAGATTAGGCATATAACCTGTAACCTGAGGATTTAATCAACCATCTCAACAGAAACCCTGACAGGTTGGACTAAGGAGAGAGAACTGAGACACAATGAAGGAAGGCTGCTAAATTTTGGGGATTCTATTGGTAAGAAACAGGTGATCCATGTTATCCTTCACAAAAAGGAAAGATGAGAATGAGAGTGGAGCTACCTCCTCAGTTCCAGTGAGTGGGGCTGCAACCCAGGACAGGGGGTGGCTGTCACTGCCGTGAGCCTAAGCTCAAATCATTTCGTTAAAGAGGATTATTTTCAAGCCTTAAAACCTGACAGAGTTTTCTCTGACAGTTTTCAGACTTTCTTGGGACCTATGATCCTTTTTCCATCTTCCAATTTACCTGAAATGAATCAGAGTATCTATGTTATCTATATCCGTCTTATCATTATACAGTGGGCTGACCTGCCTCCTATAGCTATGATTGTGGATCCAGCTAAGGGACTTGAGTATGTACAGGCCTAGTAATCCACAGGGGTCCTAGAATCAATCCTCCTTGAATACTACTGTATATTGGAAGCAGATTAACTTGTTGCCTGGTTTCACAGATAGAGATAAATGTTGCTTCAGAAAGAATCATGACCTGAGTCTTACCCACATCTAATAGAAGATATTTGGATGAGATTTTGTACTTAGAGTTGACGGTGAAATAAATTAATAATTTGGGGGATGATGGAATGGGATGAATGTATTTTGCATGTGAGAAGGACATGAATTTGGGAAGACTAGAGTGCAGACTGTTATGGGGTTGAATTGCGTCTTCCAAAATTCATTGTAGAAATCCTAACAGCGGTACCTCAAAATGTGACCTTACTCAGAAATAAGGCCTGTTTTAGTTCATTTGAGCTAATCTAACAAATCACTGTAGATTACATATCTATAGTATACTATATTATATATTTATCTCTATATAAATATAGTATGCTATACTATTTATAAGCAAGAAAATAATAATAAATAACCAATTTATTAAATATAACAGAAATAAATAGCAAATAATAAATAAGACAAATGTATTTCTCACAGTTCAGAGACTGGGCAGTCAAAGATCAAGGCACTAGCAGACTCAGTGTGAGGGACAACTTTCTGGTTCACGGATAGCTGTCTTTTCCTTGTATCTTCACATGGTGGAAGGGGCAGGGATCTCTTGGGCCTCTTTTATAAAGGCACTAATTTCATTCAATAGGGGTCCACCTTCAGTTCCTAATCACCTCCCCAAAACTTCACCTCCTGGTACCATCACTTTGGGGGTTAAGGATTTCAACATACAAATTGTAAGGGAGAGCACAAACATTTGCACAATAGCAAGTCCAATGCAAATGTAATGAGTTAAGATAAGGCCGTTCTGGAATAGAGTGGACACCTAATGCAATATGACTGGTATCCTTATAAAAATGGAAAATCTGGACATAGTGATACCAAGATAATGCACTACATAGATTGAAGTCATGCTACGAAAAATCAAGAAAGTAACAGAAGCTAGGAGGAAGACCTGAATTAAGTTCTTTACTAACACCTTCAGAAGGAGCATGGTTTTGCCAACAAAACTGTGAAAACACAAATTACTGTTTTAAAAAAATAATCTGTTGTATTTTGTTATTGATGTCCTAGCAAACTAACACATGACTCAGTGGGGGGAAGAACAGTCTTTTCAGCAATGGTGCTGTAAAATTTAGATATCTACATTTAAAAGAATGAAGTTGGACTCTTACCTTACACCATACACAAAGTATAACTAAAAATGCATTAAAAATTTAAACTTAAATGCTAAAACTATAAAACTGCTACAAGAAAACATAGAGAAGCATCTTTACATTGGATTTGCCAACTTTTTTTTCACATGACACCATCAGCACAGGAAATAGAGGAAAATAACAGTTAATTTCACTTCATTTTTTTTTTAAAGGGCACTATCAAAGGAGTGAAAAGATAACCAAAAAATGAGAAAAAATATTCAAAAATCTATATAAGAAATTAATATCCAGAATATTTAAAGAACTCCTACAACCCACAAGAAAACCAAACAACCCAATCTGAAAAAAAAAAGAATTTGAGTAGACATTTCAGAAAAGATGTACAAATGGCCAATACTCACAACAAAAGATGCTCTGTAGTGAGATACTAATGCACACCCTTTAGGATGTCTATTGGAAAAAATATGAAAAATAAGTATTGGCAAAAATATTGAGATATTGGAATCTTGTACACTGCTGCTGGAAACATGAAATGTTATGACCACTATAGAAAAATCGTTTGGCAGCTCCTCAAAAAGCTAAACCTAGAACCACATTTGAATTTGGCAATTCTATTCCTAGATATTTGCCCAAAGGTTTTGAAAGCAAGGAATTGAATAGATATTTGGATGCCAGTGTTCACTGCAGTACTATACATAGTAGTCAAAAGGTGAAAACAACCCAAGTGTCTGTCAAAAAATGAATGGGCAAACAAAATACAGCATTTATTTATAATGGAGTATTATTCAGCCATAACAAGGAATGAAGTTCTTTTTTTTAATTGTACTTTAGGTTCTGGGGTACATGTGCAGATCATGCAGGATTATTGCATAGGTACACACATGGCAATGTGGTTTGCTGCCTCCATTCCCCCATCACCTATGTCTGGCATTTCTCCCTGTGTTATCCCTCTCTGACCTCCCCGCTCCTGCTGACCCTCCCTTGGCACCCCCAACAGACCCCAGTGTGTAATGCTCTCCTCCCTGTGTCCATGTGTTCTCATTGTTCAACACCTGCCTATTAGTGAGAACATGCGGTGTTTGATTTTCTGTTCTTGTGTCAGTTTGCTGAGAATGATGGTTTCCAGATTCATCCATGTCCCTACAAAGGACGCATACTCATCATTTTTAATGGCTGCATAGTATTCCATGGTGTATATGTGTCACATTTTCCTTGTCCAGTCTATCATCAATGGGCATTTGGGTTGGTTCCAGGTCTTTGCTATTGCAAACAGTGCCCCATGAACATACTTGTGTATGTGTCTTTATAATAGAATGATTTATAATCCTTTGGGTATATACCCAGTAATGAGATTGCTGGGTCAAATGGAATTTCTATTTCTAGGTCCTTGAGGAATCGCCACACTGTCTTCCACAATGGTTGAACTAATTTACACTCCCACCAACAGTGTAAAAGCGTTCCTAATTCTCCACATCCTCTCCAGCATCTGTTGTCTCCAGATTTTTTAATGATCACCATTCTAACTGGTGTGAGGTGGTATCTCAATGTAGTTTTGATTCGCATTTCTCTAATAATCAGTGATGATGAGCATTTTTTCATATGTTCATTGGCCTCATGTATGTCTTCTTTTGAAAAGTGTCTGTTCATATCCTTTGTCCACTTTTGAATGGGTTTGTTTGTTTTTTTTCTTGTAATTCTGTTTTAGTTCTTTGTAGATTCTGAATATTAGCTAGCCCTTTGTTGGACAGGTAGATTGCAAAAGTCTTTTCTCATTCTGTTGGTTGGCAGTTCACTCTAATGATTGTTTCTTTTGCTGTTCTGAAGCTCTGGAGTTAATTAGGTCCCATTTGTCTACTTTGGCTTTTGTTGCCAATGTTTTTGGTGTTCTAGTCATGAAGTGCTTACCTATGCCTATGTCCTGAATGGTTTGCCTAGATTTTCTTCTAGGGTTTTTATATGGTGTTAGGTCTTATGTTTAAGTCTTTTTTTCCATCTGGAGTTATTTTTAGTGTAAGGTGTAAGGAAGGGGTCCAGTGTCCCCTTTCGGCACACTGCTAGCCAGTTTTTCCAACACCATTTATTAAACAGGGAATCCTTTCCCCATTGCTTGTTTTTGTCAGGTTTGTCAAAGATCAGATGGTTGTAGATGTGTGGCATTGCCTGTGAGGCCTCTGTTCTGTTCCATTGGTCTATATCTCTGTTTTGGTACCAGTACCATGCTGTTTTGATTGCTGTAGGCTTGTAGTGTAGTTTGAAATCAGGTAGTGTGATGCCTCCAGCTTTGTTCTTTTTGCTTAGAATTGACTTGGCTATGTGGACTCTCTTTAGGTGCCACATGAAGTAAGGTGCTTATTTCCAGTTCTGTGAAGAGGGTCATAGGTAGCTTGATGGGGATAGCATTGAATCTATAAATTACTTTGGGCAGTATGGCCATTTTCACAATATTGATTCTTCCTAACCATGAGCATGGAATGTTTCTCCATCTGTTTGTGTCCTCTCTTATTTCCTTGAGCAGTGGTTTGTACTTCTCCTTGAGCGGTCCTTTACATCCATTGTTAGTTGTATTCCTAGGTATTTTATTGTCTTTGTAGCAATTGTGAATGGGAGTTTGCTCATGATTTGGCTCTCTGTTAGTCTGTTATTGGTATATAGAAATGCTTGTGATTTCTGTGCATTGATTTTGTATCCCGAGATTTTGCTGAAGTTGCTTATCAGTTTCAGGAGATTTGGGGCTGAGACGATAGGGTTTTCTATATATACAATCATGTCATCTGCAAATCGAGACAATTTGACTTTCTCTTTTCCTAATTGAATACTCTTTATTTTTTTCCTTGCCTAATTGCTCTGGCTAGAACTTCCAATACTATATCGAATAGGAGTGGTGAGAGAGGGCATCCTTGTCTAGTGCCAGATTCCAAAGAGAATGCTTCCAGTTTTTGCCCATTCAGTATGATATTAGCTGTATGTTTGTCACAAAAAGCTTTTTTTTTTTTTTTTGAGATATGTCCCTTCAGTACCAAGTTTATTGAGACTTTTTAGCATAAAGGGTTGCTGAATTTTGTTGAAAGCCTTCTCTGCATTTATTGAGAAAATCATGTGTTTTTTGTCTTTGGTTCTGTTTATGTGGTAGATTACGTTTATAGACTTACATATGTTCAACCAGCCTTGCATCCCTGGAATGAAGCCTACTTGGTCGCGATGGATAAGCTTTTTGATGTGCTGTTGCAATTGGTTTGCCAGTATTTTATTGAAGATTTTTGCATCTATGTTCATCATGGATATTGGCCTGAAGTTTTCTTTTTTTGTTGAGTCTCTGCCGGGTTTTGGTATCAGAATGATGTTGGTCTCATCAAATGATTTGGGAAGGATTCCCTCTTTTTGTATTGTTTGGAATAGTTTCAGAAGGAATGGTACCAGCTTCATTTGTACATCTGGTAGAATTTGGCTGTGAACCCATCTGGACCTGGACTTTTTTTCGTTGGTATGCTATTAATTGCTGCCTCAACTTCAGCCCTTGTTACTGGTCTATTCAAGGTTTCAGCTTCTTCCTGGTTTAGGCTTGGGAGGATGCAAGTGTCCAGGAATTTATCCATTTCTTCCAGGTGTACTGGTTTATGTGCATAGAGTTGTTTTTAGTGATCTCTGATGGTAGTTTGTATTTCTGTGGAATCTGTGGTGATATCCCTTTTATCATTTTTTATTGCATCTATTTGAGTCTTCTCCCTTTTCTTTTTTATTAATCTGGCTAGCAGTCTGTCTATTTTGTTTATCTTTTCAAAAAAACAGCTCCTGGATGTATTGATTTTCTGAAGAGTTTTTTGTCTCTATCTCCTTCATTTCTGCTCTGATCTTATTTCTTATCTTCTGCTAGCTTTTGAGTTTTTTGATCTTGTTCTTCTAGCTCTTTCAATTTTGATGATAGAGTGTCAATTTTAGATCTTTCCTCCTTCTCCTGTGGGCATTTATTGCTATATATTTTCCTCTAGAGACTGCTTTTAATGTGTCCCAGATATTCTGGTATGTTGTGTCTTCATCCTCATTGGTTTCAAAGAACATCTTTATTTCTGCCTTCATTTCATTGTTTATCCAGTTGACATTCAGGAGCCAGTTGTTCAGTTTCCATGAAGCTGTGTGGTTCTGAGTTAGTTTCTTAATTCTGAGTTCTAATTTGATTGCCCTGTTGTGAGACTATTTGTTATGATTTCCACTTTTTTGCATTTGCTGAGGAGTGATTTACTTCCCATTATGTGGTCAATTTTAGAGTATGTGCATTGCAGTGCTGAGAAGAATGCATATTCTGTGGATTTGGGGCAGAGATTTCTGTAGATATCTATTAGGTCCGCTTGGTCCAGATCTGAGTTCAAGTCCTGGATATCCTTGTTAATTTTGTGTCTCGTTGATCTGTCTAATATTGATAGTGGAGTGTTAAAGTCTCCACTATCATTGTGTGGAAGTCTAAGTCTCTTTGTAGGTCATTAAGAACTTGCTTTATGCACTTGGGTGCTCCTGTATTGGGTGCATATTTATTTAGGATCATTAGCTCTTCTTGATGCATTGATCCTTTTACTATTATGTAATGCCCTTCTTTGTCTCTTTTGATCTTTGTTGGTTTAAAATCTATTTTATCGGAGACTAGAATTCCAACTCCTGCTTTTTTTTTGCTCTCCATTTGCTTGATAAATCTTCCTCCATCCCTTTATTTTGAGCCTATGTGTGTCCTTGCACATAAGATGGGTTTTCTGAATACAGCACATCAATAGGTCTTGACTTTTTATCCAATTTGTCAGTCTGTGCCTTTTGACTGGGGCATTTAGCCCATTTACATTTAGGGTTAATATTGTTATGTGTGAATTTGATCCTGCTATTTTGATGCTAGCTGGATGTTTTGCCAGTTGACACATTTTTTTTCATTGTGTCAATAGTCTTTACCATTTGGTATGTTTTTGGTGTGGCTAGTACTGGTTGTTCCTTTCCTTGTTTAGTGCTCCTTTCAGGAACTCTTGTAAGGCAGGCCAGGTGGTGACAAAATCTCTCAGCAATAGCTTGTCCATAAAGGATTTTCTTTCTCTCTCGCTTATGAAGCTTAGTTTGTCTGGATATGAAATTCTAGGTTGAAAGTTCTTTTCTTTCAGGATGTTGAATAATGGCCCCCACTCTTTTCTGGCTTGTAGGTTTTCTGCAGAGAGATCTGCTATGAGTCTGATTGGCCTCCCTTTGTGGATAACCCAGTGTTTCTCTGTGGCTGCCCTTAGCATTCTTTCCTTCATTTCAATTCTGGTGAATCTGACAATTATGTGCCTTGGGGTTGCTTTTCTTGAGGAATAACTTTGTGGAGTTCTCTGTATTTCCTGGACCTCAGTGGTGGTCTGGCTTGCTAGGTTGGGGAAGTTCTCCTGGATAATATCCTGAAGAGTGTTTTCCAGCTTGGATTCATTCTCTCTGTCACATTCAGGTATACCTATCAAATGTAGATTAGGTCTTTTCATATAATCCCATATTTCTTGGAGGCTTTCTTCATTTCTTTTCACCCTTTTTCTCTATTCTTGCCTTCTCATTTTATTTCATTGAGTTGATCTTCAATCTCTTATATCCTTTCTTCTGCTTGGTCTATTCGGCTATTGAAACTTGTGTATGCTTCACGAAGTTCTCGTGCTTTGTTTTTCAGCTCCATCAAGTCATTTATATTCTTCTCTAAGCTGTTTATTCTAGTTAGCATTTCATCTAACCTTTTTTCTAGGTTCTTAGTTTCTTTGCTTTGGGTTAGCATATGTTCTTTTAGCTCTGAGAAGTTTGTTATTACCCACTTTCTGAAGCCCATTTCTGTCAATTCATCAGATTCATTCTCCATCCATCTTTGATCCCTAGCTGGTGAGGAGTTCTTTTCCTTTGGAGGAAGAGAGGCATTCTGATTTTTGGTGTTTTCATCCTTTTAGGGCTGGTTTCTTCCCATCTTTGTGGCTTTATCTACCTGTGGTCTTTGTAGTTGGTGACTTTCAGATGGGGTCTCTGAGTGGACATCCTTCTTGTTGATGATATAGTTATTTCTTTCTGTTTCTTAGTTTTCCTTCTAACAGTCAGGCCCCTCTGCTGCAGGACTGCTGGATGTCCACTTCAGACCCTGCTTGCCTGGGGATCACCCGCTGGGGCTGCAGAACACTAAGGGTTGCTGCCAGTTTATTCTTATGTTATCTTTGTCCCAGAAGGGTACGAGCCAGATGTCGGCCTAAGCTTTCCTTTATGGGGTGTCTCTTTGGGTATATGGGGATTGGGGAGCTGCTTGAGGAGACAGACTGTCCCTCACAGGATCTCAAGTGCTGTGCTTGGAGCTCCATTATTCTGTGCAGAGCTGCTGGGCAGGTACTTTTAAGTCTGCTGCAGCTGAACTCATAACTGCCTCTTTTCCCAGGTGCTCTGTCCTAGGCAGGTCAACTTTATTTATAAGTTCTTGTTGTGCTGCTGCCTTTTTTCGTAGATGCCCTGCCCCACACAGAGTAGCCTAGTCATGGTCTGCCAGCAGAGCTGTTGCTGAGCTGCTGCAGGCTCTGCCCAGCTGCTGTGTGAACTGCCTCAGTAGTGGCAGACTGCCTCGGTAGTGGTGGTTTCCCTTCCCCACACTGAGCTGGACCATCCTGTGTCCAGCTGATCTTTCTGTGAAACTCTCAATCCAGAACATTTCAGATTGTTTTGTGTGGATGGTACCTGCTGAGCCAGATCGCCTGGCTCCCTGTCTCTGCCCCCTCCCATTCAATTGAATGGGCAGCTCTGTCTCTCAGGTGTTCCAGGCACCAGTTGAAATGGCTGCCCAGATTTGTCTGAGTTTCTGTGTGCCAGCCTGGCACTGGCTGAAACCTCTGTACTGAAAACTCTTGGTGTTTTTCGGCCTGGAAATCTCTTGGTCTATGGGCAGTGAAAATTTGTTTGGAAATGCAGTGGGCACTCACCCTTTGCATTGTTCTTGCTGGGAACTGCACTTGGGAGCTGTTCCTATTCAACCATCTTGGATCCTCCAGGAATGAAGTTCTGATATGTGCTACAACTTGATGAACCTTGACAACATATGACAAGTAAAATACACTAGACGAAGAAAACAAATATTCTATTATTTCACTTACATAGGTACATAAATGGGCAACTTCTAGAGACAAAAACTACAAAACACGTTACAAGGTTTAGGGGAGGATAATGGAATTATTGCTTAATGATTACAGTCTTTTCAGGATTATTAAGAATGTGAGGAAATGGATAGCTGTGATGGTTACACAACATTCAGTAGGGGTCTACCCTTAGCTCCTAATCACCTCTCAAACACTTGACCTCCTGGTACCATCACTTTGGGGGTTAGGATTTCAACATACAAATTGACAACATTATGAATGCAATTAATGTTACTTAATTATACACTTAGTGATTAAGTTGAGAAATTTTATGTGATGGATATTTTCACAAAAATTTCTAAAAATAATATAATTTACTAAAAACCATTGAACTGCACATTTACATGGATGCATTGTTTGGTGTATGAATGGGTTTCAATAAAGTTGTTTAAAATGAGCCTACTATATGAATAGACTCATGTCAATCAGAAAAATGAATGCCTAATAAGTACATAAATAGATACTCAATATTTTTAGTCATTAGGAAAATGAAAACAAAAATTACACGGAGATACTACTTCCCACCCATGAGGATGGCTATAATAAAAACAAAATGGTAACAATTAGCTAGGACATCAGAAATTAGAACTGTTCTATATTATTGGTGGGCATGTAAAATGGCATAGCCACTTTAGAAAATAACTCAGCAATTCCTCCAAAAAGTTAAACATAGAGTTACCACATGATCAAGAAAATCCACTATGAGAAAAATTAAAACAGACATTCACATAATAAACTGTGCATGAATGTCCACAGGAGCATTAATCGTAGTAACCAAAAAGTGGAAACAACCCCTCAAATGTCCATCAATTGATAAATGAATAAATAAAATGCAGTGTATTCAAACAATGTAATATGATTAAACAATGACAAATAATGAAGTACTTTTATATGATACAACCACACAGAAGAACCTTGGAAACACTATGCTAAGTGAAGTAAAATAATCACAGGAAAACTTGATATTGTACTATTTCTTTATATGAAATGTTCCGAATGAACAAATCTTTGGAGAAAGGAAGCAGATTTGTAGCTGGAGGTTGGGAATGGATGGAGAATGACTGCTAATGGGTAGGGGGTTTCTTTTTAAAATAAAAAAATTGTTATAAATTAGGTCCTAGTGATAATTGCACAACTTTGTGAATATACTAAAAATTATTGAATTATACATTTTAAGTTGAAGAATTTTATTATATGTGAATTATATCTCAAACCATTTAGAAAACATTAAGTGCTCATTTACCAATTAAAATATTTAAAAACGAAAGAAAATGTTGCTTATATTCACTTTTCTTTCAAGATTTTAAGTTGAATATTTGAAAATAATCTTTATCAAAATTTAAGCCAGTCTAAACCAGTATATTGATAAAGAATTCTGGGATTCTCTTCAATTACTTCAATCTTTGCATCCCTTTGTCAGAGATCAAGTTCAAATTTCCATTTTGCTCCTTAAATTGTTTTCAAGTTAACCTTAAAAAATTAACATGAATGTTCACTTTATCAACTACTTCACAGAGTCTTAGAGAACAGTTTCTGCAGTGCTTTTAAAACTCATTTTACCTTACAGATGTGTTTGCTTGGTCTATGTTGCCTTACTTTTATTTCTACTCTAATTTCAGCTCATGTACCTCTTCATTCCTTTAGGTATAGTTAAAAGCAAAAAAAGCAAATTTTTGATTGCCATTCAAAACAATTCACTATACTTGCTTTTTATTTCTACTCCTAGTCAATTTTCCACGTTTAAGTCTGTAAGTAGTGGTATAATTCTTGGACTAGGGCCATCATCTTCATTATCTCAACGTCTCTCAGGGCTTGGCACAATGTTTGGCGCATAATAGGTCAACAACGCATCTTTCAATAAGTAAAGGTGTATAAAAGTTGCTTAAGACGTTAGTTAAATCAATCAGATTTTAGCAGAGCTGATCATTATACTAACATTTAAAGGATTTTCCTCTGTAAAGGACACAATTTTAGAGGAAATTAAAAGTCATGGCTATTTTTTCTTCATCTTCCCAAATGAATAATAGAAAGAGGGTAAAAAATTAAGCTCAGGTGACAAAATAATTAGCAGATGATGCAACTAACGATACTTTGTTTTACATTTTCAACCATTTAAGCCTAATTAAAAAATAAAAACCTCTAAGGTAAACCTATCTTTGTTACTTCTATTTTTCAGGTGGGTTTATTTACAAGACTGCGCTCACCTCTTTCTTTCAAGCTTTCTGTCACTTACAGTTCACTAAGGTATTTCTGTGAAGGATCAGGGATGAAAGGAATTTGTCATCAAAGACAATCTTAGACTTAATGCCTCATTCACAAAAGGGAAAGAAAAATAAACCCTCCCATTTTTCAGCCAGTCAGGTTTTTAAATTTGTCACAAATGAAAAGTTCAACTTGCAGGAAAGAATGATTTATTTGTTTGTAGGGACCAAAAGGAAAAATAGTCTGAAATCCCTCAAAGAACATCTATTTCAAAAAATAAAGGAAAAAATCACTTCCACGAGGGAATAAAGCATTAAATATCTTAAGCACTGTCTCTTGGACACACACACACACACACACACACCCTTCTTTGTTGACCAGAGTATATGCCAGATGAGAAGGTCTTTAAAGTTTTGTAATGTGGAATTTTGATTATTTACTTAAATCCCTGACCTGGAAGGTCAGATAAAGGTCAAGGTTATTACTATCATCTCAGGTCCTCTACATTATAGAAGTCTATAAACTTATATATTTATACCTTGTTATTTCTAAAGCAACTCCTAAAAGCCTTTCTTAGCAGTTAGCCCTAAGACAGTAGCCAAGGATTGTACCTAGGGTATGAGTTTAGAGTTGACAGATTAAAATTCAACTAATACTTTAAAAACTTGAAGTTGTGTGGAGTTACAAATTGACTTTGTAATCTAACTCATAAAATTATTATAATAACAATATGAGATGGCATATTTGAAAAATTGACCCTTAGTAATTTCTTTTCTAATTAAAAATTTAACACTGAATACTGTTACCAAAAATGGGGATAATTTTGAATGGGGTGTAAACCGAAGCAACTATTCAGAAAGATATTTGATAAAGCCAGTAAATATATAGATTCACAACTTTTGAAATATAGTGGTTCTACTTCTAGGTAATTATTACATAAATATATGCATAATGTGAAAAGGAGCTTGGGTAAAAATGTAGGAAAATATTGCTCATGAGTTAGTGTGACTCATTTGCAAATATAAGTGTACAAGAAATATGGCACTGTTTACTCTAAGAAATGTTGCTTTTGACTGTGAATTCTCTATTTTGCCTAGTTGCTTGAAAATGATAAAGTTAACTTTTTCGCCAGCCTAAAGACAGAAAGCTTAAGTCAGAATTAATGCTGAATTGTAAAGAACAAAGTCCCTTTTTGTAAATTGGAGTCTGTGAACTGAGATTTGTATTCTCTAAAAGTATATTATCTTTTCTTCCCCCTTGTACATTGGATTACTATTTCACTGTTGACCTTACTACCTAAACCTTCATCAATGATCTACTAAGTCTGCACTGGATACTTTTACACTTTTCTGACTTAGTAGAATCCAGAAACTCCTAGTAATGAAAATCAACCTGAATCATTTCAAGACTATAAAGTTAACAACAATTTTGTAAGCAATACATGTGGCAGAGAACTTATGAAATGACACAAGGTGACATGCAACCATAAAATTCAGATGGCAGGAATCCTGCAAGAAAACTGTCTAGTGTATTTTTTTTTAATATATATACTTTTTATTGCATTTTAGGTTTGGGGGTACATGTGAAGAACATGCAAGATTATTACATAGGTATAGGTACACACATGGCAGTGTGATTTGCTGCCTTCCTCCCCATCACCTGTATCTGTTATTTCTCCCCATGCTATCCCTCCCCAACTCCCCACCCCCTGCTGTCCCTCCCCTTTTTCCCCCCGACAGACCCCAGTGTGAGATGCTCCCCTCCCTGTGTCCATGTGTTCTCATTGTTCAACACCCGTCTA
>PVKV010023584.1:0-33020 GCA_004027835.1 Alouatta palliata | reverse complement strand
GAGCCTTCAGTGAGTGGAATACAGTGAGCTTGGTTACGGTGAGCCTTCAATGAGTAGAACACAGTGCGCCATGGTTACGGTGAGCCTTCAGTGAGTGGAATACAGTGAGCTTGGTTACGGTGAGCCTTCAATGAGTAGAACACAGTGCGCCATGGTTACGGTGAGCCTTCAGTGAGTGGAATACAGTGAGCTTGGTTACAGTGAGCCTTCAATGAGTAGAACACAGTGCGCCATGGTTACAGTGAGCCTTCAGTGAGTGGAATACAGTGAACTTGGTTACGGTGAGCCTTCAGTGAGTAGAATACAGTGCACCATGGTCACGGTGAGCCTTCAGTGAGTAGAATACAGTGAGCTTGGTTACGGTGAGCCTTCAGTGAGTAGAATACAGTGTGCCATGGTTACGGTGAGCCTTCCGTGAGTAGAATACAGTGCGCCATGGTTACGGTGATTCTTCCGTGAGTAGAATACAGTGCGCCATGGTTACGGTGAGCCTTCCGTGAGTAGAATACAGTGCGCCATGGTTATGGTGAGCCTTCAGTGAGTAGAATACGGTGAGCTTGGTTACGGTGAGCCTTCCATGAGTAGAATACAGTGTGCCATGGTTACGGTGAGCCTTCAGTGAGTAGAATACAGTGCGCCTGAGTAGAACACTGCACCATGGTTACAGTGAGCCTTCAATGAGTAGAATACAGTGTGCCATGGTTACAGTGAACCTTCAGTGAGTAGAATACGGTGTGCCATCGTGGGTCCTAGTGGACTGCTCCCTGCCTCTTCTCTTCTGATGCTTTCCTCAGTGTGGGCACAGATGAGACTGGCAGGAGGAGGGAGCTCCCGGCGCAGTACTTTTCTATCAAAGTGTGCCCACTGGTGTCACCTTGTAACGTGACTTGGACTTCCTAAAGCAGCCCCACTCTGAGAGTCACTGACTGTCATGGAAATCCCCACACGAAGCAGCCTTACAAAATCTTGTCCCCTAGGGCACAGCGAGTGTCATGGAATAATAGCTCCAAACCTGCATCAGAAATGGCTTGGTTTCAATGATGTGATAAAAGCAAAGATCTTTACTTTGGAATTGGGAGTGACTGGGGGGTTTGGATTGAATTGTGGACAAAGATAGCATGTGTGTTTTGAACAAAATAAAAATTTTATAACAAAACTTTGAAAATCAGTGGCGTAAAATCAGCATTTAAAACTACAGGCTATACATTGTTTGATTGCATTAACTAGGCCTTTGATGCCTAGACATGTTGTAGGAAAGTGTGCTACGGCTGCCTTTTTTCCTGCCTCACAGCACAAAGGGCTAGTTCTATAAGGCAAAGTTTTGTGTATGTGCGATTCTTTACTTCAGATTGAGAGTTGGGAGAAGCGAGCAAATAATGGGTTTCTTCCTTGCTTAGAAACGTATTTATATGTGTATCTTGACATACACAAGGCAGGGCCCTATAACAGTCTGGAATGTATCGCTTCGTTTCACACTTGTGTAGACACAATTTTTGTAACTGAAAAGTAGAAAAACACATGAATGTGTCAACTCATCAGTCTGTTGGGGGTCTTCTGTGTGAGGCATGCTGGTCTAATTGTGAAATTCTCACTGCATATGGGTGCCCGTGTGAAAAACAGCACTTTTTTCCTGTAAATATCTTTTGATGTCCATTTGTGTAGAATTCCAATGAATGTGTCTTTGGAAAAGGTAATGTATCAAAGTTTTTATTTTGCCAATTGATCTAAATGCCCATATAACTAATCAGAAATCCAGTTTGGTTCACGTTGGGATTTTCTTTTAAAGAAAAAAAAATATATGCAGAAAAGACTGTTGGAAGAATCATGTGTTAGTGACACTTTACATCAGCGTTGCTTCAGTATTTTGGAATTGACTGGGCTGCCTCCTCCCACCTGCAAGAGAATGTCCCTGCCATTTCCCAGTGCTTACTGGGGCCGTAGGAAGTCCAGTGGGGATAGCTCCAGCCTCTTGCCCTCTGAGTCATTTATTCCCTTTACCTGAACTAGAGCCTTACCTGCAATTCACGGCGAGAGCCCTGGGTCTGTATCCTGACTCTGCTCTAAGTGAGATGGGCTGAGTCACTGTACCTCTCTGGGCCTTTTCGTTTGAAACAGTTGGTTGGACTAGGTGAGCTCAGAAGACCCCTCTTGCCCTAACATTTTATTTTTATTTTCCTGTGGTTACCAGTAGAGTCCGACGTGTGAAATGTGAGGGATCACTTAGAGATCTGGAGGTTATATTTTTGCATTCTTAGAGCTTCTACTCCCCAGGTGAGGACATGTGTTATTCTTAGTGCCACCGCTGCCCCCCATTTGTATTCCTGCTCCACTTAACTATACTTTTTTGGGTAATCATCCTGCATTTTTTTTTTTTTTTTTGAGATGGAGTCCGCCTTGTCACCCAGGCTGCAGTGCAGTCTCATCTCACTGCAACTTCTGCCTCCCAGGTTCAAGTGATTCTCCTGCCACAGCTTCCCAAGTAGCTGGGGTTACAGGTGCATGCCACTATGCCCAGCTACTTTTTGTATTTTTAGTAGAGATGAGCCTTCACCAAGTTGGCCAGGCTGGTCTTGAACTCCTGACCTCAAGCAATTCACCTACCTTGGCTTCCCAAAGTGCTGGGGTTACAGGTGTGAGCCACCACGTCCAGCCCCACTTTTTTCTACTCTTGAAACAACTTTCCAGTCCATGAGGTGTTTTACCTCCATCCCCCTCAAGACCAAAACAAAAAATCCATTTAAAATGTCCTCCTAGGAAAGCATAAGAACTGCCTTCATGTAAATCTGTCACCTTTATAGAATATTTTAAAATTCCAGAATAGGATGGGAAACAGAACTCTAATTCAGTTAGAGCTATGATCCCCAAACTGTCTCCCACTGAAAGGCCATCTTGCCATCTTGCAGGTATCACCGCCGCTAGTCACATCAGTACCGGCCTCTGTGGGGAGTGGAGAGATGGCAGGCACAGGGCAGGACCTGAGGATGGGGTTAGATAAAATATGATAATATCCTCACGTGAGATAAAAAAAAAATCCTAGGCTACAGAGCAAGGTTCTGTACTCTGAGTGGCTGTCTGAGGTCACCTGCACTGTGTTTCGGGGATTTTCCGCACAGTCAGTCACTCTAAAGAGTTTGCATCAGACTCTGTAGACCTGTGCTACTCAGTGTGGCAGTCGACAGCCACATGTGGCAATGACTGCTCGGAACGTGGCTTGTTCAAACCACGAGTATGCTGTGTACATAACATACACACCAGATTCTGAAGGCTGGGTACCAAAAAGGAATTTAAAATATTCCATCAGTATTTCATGTTGCTAACATGCTGAAAGGACAACATTTTGGATATATTGATTAAATAAAGTATTAGCAATGTAATATAGATATTATTAAAAATTAATTTTATCCTTTTTATCTTTAAAAACAAATGTGGCCCTTAAAGAATGTAAAATTAGATAAGTGGGTAACATGGCACTTCTAATGGACAGTGCCATGCTGGACTTACATGGTGCGGAGTAGGCAGAGAAATCCGTGAATAGGAAAGGCAATTCTGCAAAGCATCTAAATAGACAGAAACAACACAAATATTTTTGCTGGAGTCAGGAGCACTGTGAGGCACAGAACATCTCCCAGAAAGAAGTATCTTTTTTCTGCCTAAAAACCAATATATACGTATGATCCCAATTAAAAAACAAAAGCAAATGAGCCCCAGAGTGCCCGTCTTCAGCTCTGCCTGGGGGCCGCTAGCTTTGCTCTTCCAGCATCTTCTAGGTGCCGAGGATATTAGCCACACGAGGGTGTGGGGCATATTTGCTTCATTGTAGGCCAGGTTCTCCTCAGGTGTGGTTGAGTCTGTTCAAAGCTGGGTGTGTGGGAGCGCTGTCAGTGTGTGGCTTGTCCTGGCCTTGACGGAGGCCCAGGCCGTTCCTGTGCCCACCTGTCCAGCAGGTTTCGATGCTGGCTCCTGAAAGAGTTTGGATTTATTTTATTTTGCACTAGTCACAGTCGCTGTTAAACTATATCAAATGTTTTGGGAGAGTATTTGCCTGTGATGGAAAGAGAAATGGATGATTTATTGCTTCATTGGTTTTAAATTAAAAGCTATTCTCACAATCTGAGGCCCTTGATGGCTCTTTTTTTTTCTAATTTTGAAAAATGCCAAGTAAATCGATTCTGCTATTGATTGTTTTATATGTCAGTGCAACAGGTAACTTGAGGCATGATGAATCTTATTTCTTTTTAGGGGTTCTTGGTGTTACCAGGCAGGTGTCTCAGTGAAACCTCAGTGATGGCACATTGTTGCCTCTGTGGAGGAGGGAGGGGCTGGGGCAGGGCAGAGTCTCATGCTTGGGTTTGTCTGCTGGATGTCACATCACAGAGCTTTCTGCTGTTCCCTGGACCTCAGTTTGCTGACGGCCCCCTTAACACAGATAAAAGCAGAATGAGTATATGCTACGTCCAGAGATTTAGGCGTTTCTATGACACAGTGTCTCTAAGGCGTATGAGTTCTCTATTGCTGCTGTGACAAATTACCACAAACTCAGTGGCTTAAAATAATACATGTATTAGTATGCAAATGGATGGGGCTAAAATCCAGGCGTGAGTAGGGGAGCTTTAGAGAGAATCAATTCTGGCTTTTTCTAGCTTCTAGAGTCTGCTGACATTCCCGGGCTTAGGGTCTCCTCACACCACTGGCATCACGGCAGTCCCTGCTTTCACAGCCACATCTCCCCGGCTCACTCACTTCCCTCTTATAAAGACCCTGTGGGCCAGGCATGGCAGCTCACACCTGTAATCCCAGCACTGTGGGAGGCCAAGGCGGGTGGATCACTTGAGGCCAGGAGTTCAAGACCAGCCTGGCCAGCATGGGGAAACCCTGCCTCTACCAAAAATATAAAAAATAGCCTGGCCTGGTGGTACATGCCTGTAGCCCCCAGCTACTTGGGAGGCTGAGGCAGGAGAATCGCTTGAACCCTGGAGGCAGAGGCTACAGTGAGCTGAGATGGTGCCACTGCACTCCAGCCTGGGCAACAGGGCGAGACTCCATCTCAAAACAAAACAAAACAAAACAAAAAAACAAAAAAAGACCCTTGTGATTACATTGATCTCACCCAGATAATCCAGAATATTCTTCTCAAGATCCTCAGCGTAATCACATCTGCAGAGTCTCTGCTGCCGTGTGACGTAACATAGTCACAGGCTTTGGGTATTAGCATGTGAACATCTTTGCATGGAGCATTATTTTTCCCACCACATAGGATGTGTTAATCGGTGCTTAAAAATCCATTCAGTGCTCAGTTTTTTTTTTTAGAAGAATGAAGCTATCTATTTTTAAAAATCCAAGTAAATGACCAGCTTCAGTGTTCTGCCATAGGTTTTGGTGAGGGAGATAAAACAATGAGGGAATGATTAAGATAGTGAAGGATTATTTGCTACCAGAGAATGTTGAAGTTTCTGGGACAATGTTTGGAAACCCCGTTATCCACATCCATTTTCTTTTCTTTCTTTCTTTTTTTTTTTTTTGACCGAGTTTCGCTCTTGTTGTCTAGGCTGGAGTGCAGTGGTGTGTCTCACTACAACCTCCGCCTCCTGGATTCAGGGGGATTCTCCTGAGCGAATGGGATTGCAGCGCCACCGTGCCCGGCTAATTTTGTATTTTTAGTAGAGACAGGGTTTCTCCATGTTGGTCAGGCTGGTCTCAAACCCCTGACCTCAGGTGATCCACGTGCCTCAGCCTCCCACAGTGCTGGGATTACGGGCGTGAGTCACCGCGCCCTGCCGGCCACTTTCTCTGCCTCATCGTGCCGAATGGGGGAGTTTCCCAGTGTGAATGTGCACTGTTGAATTTTTGGTCGTGCTTTTCAGTGCTGTTGGTGACAAACTTCATTTGTAGTGGGAAATTTAATAGGAAGCAGTGAGCCATTCCTCATGCTACAGTCATTTCAAAATCAACTAGGAAAAGGCTGTCATTGTGGTTGGGAGGCAGGGTGGTGTCACTGTAGGAGTGGAGGCGTGCAGATGTGAAGTCAAGTCCTGTTTCCAGCACAGACTAGCTGTGTGACTTTGGGAAACACATAATTTCCCGAGATTGCGTCTTTTCATCTGTACAGTGGGCACAGTAATACCTGGGGTGCGTTACATAAAGTCCGACAATCCGGTGAACACAGGGCCTGTTGACATCACCGTTTTCAGCCATTTGGCATTGACTTCATGGAGGTTATGACGATTTGTTTCAGTCTAAAAGATTTTTTAAAATATCAGAATTATGCCAACATTGATGACTTTTTTCCAGGAGTATTTTTCCGGAGATAACGTCATTAAGTCAGTTAATTTTGTTGATTTAAATAGCATGGCTCATCACTCAGTAAATAGTAAACATCTTGTGCTATGCATTCTTTTCTTAGAATGTATCTATAAATAAAGATATTCCTGCCCTTGTTTTGTTTTATTTCTTAGCAAGGAGAGACAGATACTAAACATAGAAAATAAGTAGAATCTATCACAAGGGGTGTTAAATGCTGCGAAAGGAAACGCACAGGAGTGGTGAGGGCGCAGCCCGCAGCATAAACGGGTTTGTAGGAAGCAGGTCATCTGGCGGTGAGACTTTGAACCAAGAAGGAAGTGAAGGAGTCATCCGGGGGGTGCTGGGGGAAAAATATGCTTGGCAGAGGGACTAGCTGGTGCACAGGCCCCACAGTGGGGGTGTCTGCTGTCACAGGAGCATCGGAAGGGTCAGTGTAGCTCCGGAGAAGGGAGCGGAGCGCGGCGGAGCGCAGTGGGAGGGGAGCTCAGGGAGGGCCGGCCTGCCCGGGCCTGGGAAGCTTTGGGGAGGGCTTCCCGCAGAGTGCAGCCCCGCGCCCTTGCAGGGCCGTGAGCAGAGCAGTGACCCCGTCTCACTGAGCTTTCACAAATTCTTGTTCAGACGAGATGGTAGGAAGGCAAGGACAAAGACTGGGGCTCCTGTGGTCGGCAAGGTGGGAGGGTGATGGCTCAGACAGGGTGGGGGCAGTGCAGCTAGTGAGAGTGGTCAGATTCGGGGTGCGTTTGAAGGTGAGACCCGCAGATTCCCTGATGCACAGGGTGTAGGGTGTGAGGGAGCGAGTGTGGCTAAAGCTGACCTCAGTGTGTTTATCCTGAGGAGCTGAAGAGTGGAGTTACAGGGAACTACGACAGGGACGGCTTGGTGGGACCGGGGTGGTAACGCTGGAGAAGGATGGCTGCAAGTCCAGTCTAAGATATGTTAAGTCTGCAACACCCATTAGAACTCCACGGTTGATGTTGAGTAGGAAGCTGGATATCCAACTTGATTTTGGGAGAGAGTTTTGGACGAAAGATGGAAACTTGGGACTTGGCATCTAGATGGTATTTGAAACAATGGGGCTGTGTACGGTCAGCAGCGGAGGAAGACGGGACACAGAAGTCCAGGGACTGTGAACACTGGGCGTTTCCACCCAAGAAGTCAGGGAGAAGACCAGCTAACGGAGGAGGCTGCGAGGAGTGACCTTCAAGGTGGACGGAAGCCGGGAGCATGGCACCTGCAGTGGAAGCTGAGAGAAGGAGGCGTCTTATGGACGCGAGACTGATGAACCTTCCAGTAACTTACCAGGTAAGTGAGCTGAGGGCTGAGAATCCAGGTCCTGGGCGATCTCTGGGGCAACAGTTTTGGAGGCACGATGAAAGGGGTGGGCTGAAGAGAGAATGGGAGGAGAGGAGTTGCAGACGAATGCAGCCAGCTCTTCGAGGAGTGTTACAATGGGAAGCAAAGAAGGGAGGGGTGGCTGATGGGAAATGGGGTGAGGTCAAGGGAAGGTTTTTGTTTTTAAATGTGAGAAATAAGTTGGTCAAATAGAAAACGAAATATTGAGGGTGTAAGAGAGAGACGGAAGATGTCCTAGAGCTAATCTGATGTCCTCGAGCAGGGAAAAGGTGATGGGATCTGGTGACAAAGTGGGGGCTGATTTGGGAAGGACACAGAAGGACCGTGGCAGGAGAGGAAGGCAGAGTCCAGGGAAGTGGGGGCTGATTTGGGAAGGACACAGACCGTGGCAGGAGAGGAAGGCAGAGTCCAGGGAAGTGAGAAGCTGATTTGGGAAGGACATAGACCGTGGCAGTAGGGGAAGGCAGAGACCAGGAGTGCAGCAATTAGTGGTGAGAAGGCACAGTCCTGAGAGAGTCCGACAGTTCTCTTTTTCCTGCTTTATTCTCTCAGCAAAATAGGAGGCAATTTCATCAGTTGAGAGCAATGATGGGGGAATTTAGGGATTTGAGGAGAGAGGAGAAGGGGTGAAATAGTTGTCCCAAACTCCACTTGCCAACAAATCTCAGCCCAAATGCCATGTAAGAGGAAACTCTGACCACCTCCAGATAAAGGTGCCCCCGACGGGTTCTCATGACAACTTATTTGCCTTGTTCTAGTACTTTGTAGCACCTGACATTCTTACTTGTTAAAGTTTTATTTGTGGGTGTCCTTTCACAGAAATCTAAGTTCTTCCATGGCAGTTTTGATTTCATTCACTTACTACTGTGTCCCACACCCAGAACGGTCCCAGCACATAATTTGTACCTAAATGTTTATTGACTGACCAAAAAACCAGAAGACCCTAAAACTGAAATTTACTTTAATATTTTTATTCTAAAAGAATCACAAAATTCAATTTCGGGTTAGATAATATTTTAGTCTTAAAAAATTAACAAAGGAGGAAGATTTTTAAAGTTTTGTTGTATATCCAAAAATGCATTCCTGATCTCCAGATAACTCATGCAAAATCATATGTAGTGACATTCAATAAAAGGACCTTTAGCCAGTAGTACACATTGGATTCCATTTGATCAGAAGCAGTTCTGATCCCCAAATCCCATTTTGAAAGATTCCTGAAAAGACCTTGAAGCCGCAAAGTTTATTTGAAAACATAGTTTAAAATTGCACAAATATAAATACAATTTAATAATGTGAAAAAGGGAAGGCATGCTTCCAATAATAGTACAAAAATACTAGCCTAATCTTGGTACGCAAATCAGAAGCCAACTGAGTAAACACATCGATATGATAAGAGGTTATTTTTATGGTAGTAATTTTATTTCAAAGAGCAATGCAGGGAAATACTAAGATGAAGCCTTAATACCCAACAGAGTTGTGCTATGATACGCGTTATTTCACTAAATCACAGATACAGTATCACATAATATGCCAATAATTTTAAAATCCACCCCCTCATTGCCATTAATTTACTATAGGTCACTTAATTTGAATTGGTATTAATTTAGTAACTCAATGTAAACATTTAAACTTAATTTTTTGTTATCTATTTCAGCTTGAACATGAAATCCCAAGATGTTAAACATTTGCGAGCATGATGAGGAAGCGTCACGGAAGAATTTGTCTGAAAACAACATTTTTAGATAAGTAATGCTCTTAGGTATACAAAATATATAGAAATGTCTTTTCTAAATAGTTAAATGTTGGTTACAGTTTGTAAAAAGTTTAATAATGGGTTTTTTTTTTTGACCAGTGTAAACAAATTTGGGCAATGTGAATCGAAGAAAGTTTGGGTTAGATGATATATGAGGAAAGTGAAAGGAAGTTGGTAAAAACTTAGGTTTGCTGTATTTCCTTTAACTACTGGTAATGTCGTCCATCATGGACACATTTTCACGTGGCAGAATTCTTGTGTGGTATCCATGCAAAAAATGTTACATATCTCAGTGAAAATGCCAGATGCTCGCATTACCTCCTTGGGTGTGTATACCTCTTAGTCTTTTTGTGTTACATCATTTCCCTTTCCAAGAAATTTGAAGACCACCACCACTCCCCCAATGGATGATACACATTTTACAGTTGAGCAGAGACCTGCCTGATTGTTGTTTCCATCTGAATAGTATTTTGAGTGCAGGCTTCTGAGAGTATCCCACGTTGCTCATCTGGTTTTGCTGCGACATTTCTGCAGCATTGCAAGTTTTCTCTTACAGAGAAGGTCCTGAGAAGACAGTTCTGAGAGTGGCACGCTTGTCTCTGGAGTGTGTTATTTTGGTATTTCTGCAGAGGGTGCAGGGAGTGGAAACTTCGTTCAAGGCAAAATGCCACATGAGAGGTTAAACCTCGCAGTTTAAGTTTCTGTTTTTTCTCCTCTTTAACTGTTTAAAGCCTCCCCACGATGATCTTTGCTATGTGTGAATGTGTGGAATTCTGTCTCTGAGCTCATGGTATGTGTGAGGGTACTGGGGTGTATGGAGTGAGGAACAGAGCTGTTTCTAACGTAAGACCTATGGTCTCACTGAGCTTTGCTCTCCCCCTTTCTGGTCTTCTCATAAAATAGGGGTTACAGGAGAAGGCAGTAAGAGGATTTCAGAGTTGGTTCTGAGTGACCATGAAATCACCTGATCACTCCCTGAATATCAGTGTTTTTAGACCTGGTGATCAAGTCCAGTTTCCCTTGGGACATTTACCCATGCAGTTCAACTACGGTACAAATAGGGCTGCATCAGAACAATGTTGTGACACCTCACACACCCACGATGTGACATTTGTGGAAATTAAGGCCCCTTATCTACCTTTGTGATGATTTTGGTGTGCCTGACATTACCCCAACCTCCTCACCTTATTTAGAATATCAGTTTTTCTAATGTATTCCTAAACTTTCAGAAAAATTTTGAAATGCATTATTAAGAATTCAGAGTCCACATCTTTATATGCTGAGACAGTCAACATGATTCAGTTAGTAGCGTCCAGACACTTGGATTTGTTTAGATTTTGGCTCTGTTGTGGTTCAACTGGTTTTTAAAAGAGTGTTTAGATGTTTAAGTACCCAGACTCTTCAGAGGATTCGTTTGTCACTGGGAACCCTGTACAAACCAGACGTGTGAATATCTGCAAGTTCAGTGTGATAGCACGAACACCATCTGAAGGACAGGATAGGAAAAGCAAATAGTCCATAAAAATGCTCCCTTGTGTAGAGGCAAGGAACAAGCTAACCTATGAGACGTAATCATGCACTGTGTAAATTCACATTCAGTCAAGCTATCTCGCATGCTTTGGTTCATATTTGAGTAGGCAAATTTGCAAGTACTAATACATGCAATATTTTTGTACCTGAGGTTATGTTTTGCTTTTAAAAAATTGCTTTTTTACAACCTTTATGCTAGAGTTTATCTATGAACACTCTTTAAAAATATATATATATATATATATATGTATCTACTTCTTGGTTCGAAACAGTTTAATTTCAGCCAGTTCTGTAACTACTGAGATGATAGGGAAACGAGAGTAAAATGTGGATAGGAAGTGAAATTAAAATTATTTCATAAGGTTGAAATCATAAGTGTGCATGTGTAATCATTTCTAAAATAAGAGGGTTCAAAAAGGATGGGCTATACAGTAAGCCTTTAGAATACCCTGTTTCTAGAATACCCTGTTTCTAGAATGTTCTAGAAGTATCTCAAGATATGAAACCACCACCACCACTGCCAGAACAGCTAACTTAAAGTCCAGTCCAATCTTGGGGAATGGATTCAGAGGCAAATGAGGAAAGGTCTCAGCATGATCAGCTTGCTTTCCCTATATTCCCAAGCTCACAAAGTGTATGATAAAGACTTTGGAAGCTCTTATGATGAGTGGGACTAGCTGCAGCTGTGCTCTAGTCTTGCTTGTGTGGCAAGAATATGCCAGAAATATTTACCTATACAAGTATTTAGACATGGGGCCCATGATTCAGTGTTAATAGTTCTCTTAGAAGAATGAGGGAAGTGGCATGAGACTCGGAGAGTGTGTGAAACCTAAGTGGACATTCCTGCCCAGTTACGTTTCCAAACTTTTCTGTTCTAGTAGAAGTCCAGATTGGCTGGGAAAGCACAGCTCATCGTTTTCTATTAAAGTTTCTTGGTGACCAAGATCTGCCCAGTTTTCAGGAGTCATGGGGAGTGAGTCTGGAGGAAGTAAAGGGAACGAATCAGCATGACTGGCCAGTAAGAGGGATCTTTGTTCCTCCCGCTCTCCCCATCTCTCCGCCGCCTCCTCACCAGGAGGGCACCACAGCCTCTAGAAGTAGCCTACTGGAAATGGTTATAACATGTTTTGAAACTCAACAGTGATCACTGGCTTTCTCTATATTTTCATCCAATTTACAGGCGAAGTCAGCCCCTGAAAGTCACTTCTGTGTAACTGAGTGGCCATTCTAGTAAAAAATCCTCTTCTGGGAGCTGTTTGGCTGTTATACCTTAATACGTGAGAACGGAAACACAAAGCCTTCTCAGAGTACCTCAGAAGGGAAATAACGACACCCTCCCCTTTCAAATGGGGAGAGTAATTTAAATGCCAATCTTATGCCATGAAGAGAGATGCCAAAAATAGTTCTGCCAAACAATAGAGCAGATGCCCTTTTAAAAAACGAAACATTGACTGTGTATGATTTGTATAAAAAGACTGCTCTAAAGTCTTGTTACTTATCTTTTGGTGGTGCTCTAGTCCTAGAAACTGTCGCTCATTTTTAAATAATGGTTTTTACTTAATTTTATAAAAGATATTGTTGAAAAATGCAACTATTTTCCTCTTGGGTCATAATTCTGGACTTCTTGACAGCCTATAAAAGTCTTAGAGCTGACGGATACTAGATATACTGGGGAAAGTCCTAGTAAAATGCTCTGCAAATTGCCAAATGATGGTGAGAATGGAAGATTGTCTAGTCTTACCTAAAACAGCTCCTTGGAGTTTGTGTTCTAATAGAAAAATAAAACTTGGGCCACAGAACTTGCCACCATTTATCAACAAATTAATTATTCAACATTTATACTACTTTCAGGCTTTAAATTCAGGCTGCAAACTCAGTTGCTGCTCAAAGTATAGAACGGCGTCACGGACAGGACCCTTGCAGAGTTAGCTTTGGATCCTTTGTTCAGAGGATCCTCGTGGACTGTTGACGCCAACTTGCTGGTCAAGGTACGGAGATGGTCGGAGGAAGGGGCGGCGGGGAAAGGATGCTCTTCCGTCAGGCATATTTTCCATCAGGCATAGTCAAGCAGCCGCTGCTGTGGCTTGCAGGCTGTCTCTGAGAGTCCTTACCGGACTGAGTTTCTCAAATTCTACAACTCTCAGATGCCATTCTTAAAAATAACGTTGAGCGTCACTTTGCTGCTGAGATGGTAGAGAAGCATGGGCTGAGACTGGATGGTCGCTGCTGCCCCTGAGGATGCCTGAATGCCTCTGCCTTCTGCTGACCAGCTGGCGCTGCTACCTGGCCCAAGTGAGCTTTGACAGTATCAACACCCGGCATTCCCACAGCGCCCTCAGCGCTTTGTCTTTATAAACTAGAATAGGTTATAACGTACGTAACCCTCCAGGATCTGTGCTTTCTGTTCAGCCGAGGCCCCCTCATAACCCAGGGACTTCAAATGTCCCAGAGGAGAGGATTTATTCCTGCACCTAGCATTCAGTTTATACGCATGGGTGCACATCTGCCTCTCAGGAGAAGCTAATTGCTCAGGCAGTTAGACTGTTTGACCCCAATTCTGTGGAGTTTTTGTCTTTGTTTTGTTTTTCGGTGGGTAACTATAGTCATGAGTGGAATGATCTATTACTAATCAGAGAACATAAAGACAAAGTTAGGATCAGACTACTTTGGGAAAGGTTCTAGACGAAGGAAGGGGACGAGATCAAGAAGAATGGGCTAACTTTCCAGACCTGACGTTGGTAAAATTGTATTTCAATTAGCATTTTGCAAACAATGTTCCTTATTCTTTAAAAAAAATTATCTTTTAAAATAATCACCAAGCCCCAAACACATTAAAAACATTCTGGAGAACTAAGTGAAATTTATCCAGTTAAAACACCACTGCCAATGGAAAATTCCCAATACTTGCTAAATATTCAGAGAGCCAAAGAGGCATGCTCCTCCATATCAAATCACTGGCAGCCAGTGAGATTCGGTTTGAAGATGTTGCTCTTCTGTCACTTAGAATGCAGGGGGGTAAACAGTGCAGGTTATTATGAAACTAAGAACACATAATTTTTAGGAAAAAATGTTATCACTCTTAGTAAATATTATTTAAACTGTTTATGGTTTAAAAGGAATATTGGTGTGCAAGGCAGTTATAAAGCCAGTAAAATATGACACTTAAGCAAGTTAAATTGAACGCAATAGAAATCACGAGATCACCAGACTTCTCCCTGCGGAGAATGAGTGGAGAGACAGTACCTGTGTCGTACTCATGTTCGGTCCCGGAAAGCATGTGAATGAAGATCTGTCTGCTGTACTTACACCTATGTCATCCGATCTGCTTTAAGAAAACACTCCTTCAAAACCCTACACTATGAAAAACGCTTTTCAGGAATTATTTGGTCCGTTGATCTAATGAGGCTGAGTTCTCAAATCTTTCACCCCCAAGTTAAAAATTGGAGCAGCGAAACAAAACTCCGGCAAGGCATAAATAAGATATTAAAGTGCAATATACAGCCCCAGAAAAGTTTAGATTGGGAACAGCAAAAATTTCTAGTGCAAAAACTGCTTTTGCCAGCAAAGCTCTCTCTTCGGAATCAAGGGCTACAGTAAAGGTTAAAATTGGAACAGGTTTAAGCAATGCCTGTCTTTAGTCATGAGTTAATATATGTGCATGCACCAGTGGCCCCAGCCATGCTCAGTCTTGCAAAAGGAGACCATTCAGAGACAGTCAGGCTTTCACAGTCTGAAGCAGTGCTCTTTCCAGGTTTCCATGAACAAGCTCCTCAGATGTGGCATCAGCTGCAAGTGGAGACAGAAACCCAAAGAACACGTGTCACAATATGCTTGCAACTTGTGCGAAGAGTATTCCACACACAGTTTCTCCATCTCGGTTTGTCTTGAGAGTCTCAGTTCTTCTTTTGAGCCTGACCTTGACGCTATAGACAGTATTTTGTGCTTTTGGATCTGAACAGAGACTGGGCATTGTCTGTAGGAATTAATTTCCTTGAGCTATATGACCATGACCTTTTGAATATTTGATTTATCTTTTTGAAATTCATAATAAAATAGTTTTTCATTTTTCAGTACAATTACACAGATTAGAGATTATTAGTACTGGCATTATTCTTTCTTCAAGGATCCAAGTTGAAAGCTCTTAAGAGGACATCCAGGTCACCAAGATTAGCCGCCTGGAAGAGTTCTGGTTGGTCCATCAGAGAGAGTGCAATTCTGAGGGCAGCCCAGATATTCCCAGAGATTGCAGGATGAGGAACTTGCTGTTGATTCCTGCTCTTTCTTTGCAAACTGAGGGCAGTGAGAAAATTGCTGACCGCTTCTCTAAGAAGGTAAGGAAACAGATATTTTAAAATTCGTCACATTTCAGAGTTAGCAAATGTAAACAAAACAAAATTGGATTAAGCGATTTTAGTCTAAAGTCACCTCTTACGGTGTTCTGGATGGTCAAATGAACAACTTTCTAATTTCTTTTATATTCTTTAGTGAGCAATCGTTAAATATAAGAAAAAAGAAGAGCAGGCTGGGCATGGTGGCTCACACCTGTAATCTCAGCACTTTCGGAGGCCAAGGCAGCTGGATTGCTTGAGGTCAGGAGTTCGAGATCAGCCTGGCCAACATGCTGAAACTCTTATGTCTACTAAAATTCAAAAATAGCTGGGTATAGTGGCATGTGCCTGTGATCCCAGCTACTTGGGAGGCTGAGGCAGGAAAATCACTTGAACCCGGGAGACGGAGGTTACAGTGAGTCGAGATCGTGCCACTGCACTCCAGCCTGGGCAACAGAGCGTGACTATCTCAAAAAAAAAAAAAAAGCAAATTTTATTTTAGGCATGTCACGTGGGAGAGAAAGAATAATAGCAAAACCATGCAAATTAACTAATGCATTCAATTTCCCCCTGCTCCAGGAATGGTTTGAACACTTAATCCATTTGCAGATTCGATTTCTATAACTAGGTTTAAGAGGAAGATATAGCCCTACTTAAAAACACAGTGGTCTAATTTTTCCCATTAGTGATGGTCATATGGAACACAGCTAGAGGGATGAGTTTATTATTGAGCGCCTAGGCTTGAGTCCCAGTTATTTAGCAGTAGGTAAATTTCTTGTCTTTCCCAAGCCTTACTTTCCCTGCGTGTGTAATGGACATTTAAAGACTGTGAGGTGCAGTTGGATCAGTCTACGTGCAAGCTCTCACCACTAAGAGCAGTAGTCCTCAAAGTGGGTCTGGAGAAGCTTGGGGATCAGTGAGGTCAAAATTATTTTTATGATAAAACTAAGATGTTATTTGACCTGTTGCTTTTTTTTTTTTTTTGCATGCTTATGGTGGAATTTTCCAGAGACTGCATGGTACATGACCCACTGGAGTGAATGCAGAAGCAGCTGTGGGAGTGTGTCTTCTGGTAAGCAAGACATTAAAGAGATTGGCAGAAATGTGAAACAATGTCACTCTTCCCACTAAACTGTTTTTGTTTTGGAAAATTATTTTTTGTAAAAAAATATTATGATAACATGTAGTGAGTTTTACTTTATTTATTTATTTTTATTTATTTTTTGAGACAGAGTCACGCTCTGTCACCCAGGCTGGAGTGCAGTAGCACAATCTCCGCTCACTGCAACCTCCGCCTCCCGGGTTCAAGTGATTCTCCTGCCTCAGGCCCCCTAGTAGCTGGGATTATAGGTACGCACCACCATGCCTGGCTAATTTTTGTATTTTTAGTAGAGACGGGGTTTCACCATGTTGGGTGGGCTGGTCTTGAACTCCTGACCTCAGGTGATTCACCTGCCTCAGCCTCCCAAAGTGCTGGGATTACAGATGTGAGCCACTGTGCCTGGCCAAGTTTCATTCTTTTTAAATGAATCATTAAAAATGTTTTCAGTTTAATTTCTAATATGGTAAATACTGATAGATACAACCCACATAAACAAAAGCCCTTTGAGGTTCTCAATACTTGTTAAAAGTATAGAGGGGTCTTGAGAACACCGAGTTAGAGACAAGCTGAGTTAGATGCTGTCTGCAATCTCCCTGGCTCCTCTCCCCTACAAGTCCACTCTGCTGCTCAGGTGCCAGGTGAACCTGCTGGGCCTGCCCTCTTCAGCACCCCTGCTGCACCCCAGCCTCGTAGAGTGCGTCTGACAAACTGATCCTTCCCAAGAACGATCACACCGCCTTAATTTGCATCCACTTCACTGTTCTCAAAAACTTTTCATACGCTTAATCTCATTTAATCCTGGAAGGTAGGTATTAAGCATCTGGTAAGAAACTTAGAAAGTGAATCTGGATTTCTAATTCTAACGCACACAATCCAGGAGTTTGCTCATTTATATAGTTAGATCTGCCTGATGATAAAAGGAAAGTGAGAGATGGTCATGGTGTATGTGGCGACCTGGATAATGGAATGGAATGTGTGTCCTAGGCACCCCCTTCTGGGTTTCTTGTAATCAAGCAAGAGGGCAGTTTATACGTGGATGGACAGAGGGGTCTCCCTGAGAGGCCCTGTTTACCCCCGCTTCACAGGATGGCAGCTCTACTGATGTCTCCCAGTTTTCTCTCATAGGCTCAGAGCTGCAAGAACCCAAGGGAAAGGAAGATCTTGACAGCCTCTCATTCTCTGGCTTCTTCCAGCCCCAAGTATGTGGTGATGTGGAGAGTAACAGAAGAGTGGAACTTATCTCAGCAAACGACTCCAGCCGCCCCACCACCACCCGTAAAGATAATAGTCTAAACCTCTTCCCTTGCTTGCAAACTCAGATTCCTTTTGGGGGACTCAGAGGGTTATACATGTATATGTGCGAATAGTTTTCAAATGTTTCACACACATATGTATAAATAATTTTAAACGTTGGTGTACATTGTCATGATTAATAAAAAGCCCACTCATTTAAAAGCATTACGTTACAGCTTTCCCTCATTATACTCATATGAAATATTACTATCGAGGGGGATAAAATTTTCATCAAAAAGAGTACTCGTTTTTGAAAAGGTTAAGACTCGGTCTAAGCTCTACTCTGGAGCTCTACTGAGAACGGTGTAACATTTTGGGCTACACCCAAGTTTCACACCAACAGTTTCCTCTCCTTATTGTAACTGTGTATGTACGAGGGTAGTGCTTGCCTTTGACTGTCTATAGAAAATGTGAGATGACAAGGAGCACGTGTTACCGCTACGTACTGACACCTGTAGGTCTTGAGGGAGCGGTCCCGAGACGTTTGTGACCTGGAAAGTACTTATACCAGCTCCTCACTTCCTTTTGAGCCCTTTCTCTATTGAGGGTTGTTGTTTCCTGAGCCTGCACTTACTTTTACACCTCAAGTTCTACTTCTTTGCAGAATCCGTTTAACATTTATGTCTCTCGCCAGGCGCGGTGACTCACTAACCCTGTAATCACAGCACTTGGGGAGGCTGAGGCAGGCGGATCATTTGAGGTCAGAAGTTCGAGACAAGCCTGACCAACTTGGTGAAACCTTGTGTTTACCAAAAATTACAAAAATTAGCCAGGCATGGTGGTGGGCGCCTGTAATCCCAGCTACTTGGGAGGCTGAGGCAGGAGAACTGCTTGAACCTGGGAGGCAGAGGTTGTAGTGAGCCGAGATCGTGCTACTGCACTCTAGCCTGGGTGACAGCGAGCCTCCATCTCGGAAAAAAAGAAAAAAATTCTCGCTTGATGATTTTTTTTTTCCAGGAAAAAGCACAAAATGCTTACCGTTTCTCAGCTTTCCCACATCTGGCATGACAGCAGAAGACCCACAAAATCTAGTTGATGTGTTTGTTCCAAAGTAGATAACTGAGGAGTATTGCCAGAATTAGCAAATACAGATACAGCATGCTTCGTTAAATCTGAACTTCAGATAAACATCCCTTGGTATCGGGATTGGCTTCACAAACCCCTGAGAATACCAAAATCTGAGAATGCTCATGTCCCTTGTATAAAATAGCATAGTATTTGCATATAACCTGCACATACCTCCCATATACTTTAAATCATCTCCAGATTACTTACAATGAATAAAATGTAAATGCTATTGCATTTGTTATACTATATTGTTTTTTTAAAATTGTATTTTTTAATGTATTCAATCCACAGTTGGTTAAACCCATGGATGGGTGGCCCAACTGGACAGGAATACTCATGCAATGTTTGGACGATACTTACACTCAAAACTTACTTCTTGTTTATCTGAAATTCAAATTTAAGTGGGCATTCTGAGTTTTATCTGGTAACCCTAAAATTGACTTGCTCCAGTATGGGAGACTTTCTGCTCGAGGATTTAAAATTTACGCCTTAACGGAGCTGGCCATTTTTACCTGTCATGAGCCTTCATGGGCTCCTGCAAATAGTAACCCTGCTGAATTTTGTAACTGTGAATGCCAATAAAGTACTTTACTGACCCCACAAGTATTTTTTTCTAACCCTAAGAAGTTACAATTAAGAAAAATTCATCTAGGGGCTTTATAAAAGCCTCCTTTAACTGAGGCTTTATATATATTAAAAGCCTTACATATATAACATATGGTATATATGTATAATAGTGTATGTAATATATAGTACATATATAATAATGCATATATTTAATATGTATAAAATGTATATAAAATATATAGTATATATAACATGTATGTCATGTTTATATATATTACATTCCCTTTTAAAGAACAATTATAACAATTACATTATGTTATATATATATATATTATATTTCCATCCCCCATTTCCCTTGTTCTAAAAAAAGGGAATCTAAGGTGTCTCATAAAATACATATACACAACATATCTAGAAAAAAAGTGAATGAAAGAGGCAGATACAAAATCTGGTCAGGAAAAGATGAAGCCAGGAATGAAGCTAGGATGGGAGACAGACAGACGTCAGCGGGGCTTGGATAGCTGACGGTAGCTGGTGGCACACAGCTCTGGGCTTTGCACAGCTGACGCACAGAGCCTCTGCAGTGGCACATTTCACAGTGTCCATAAAATAAAACAAGCCACTAAGGAGTCATTCAGCTCTTTGTGGTTTTGATCTGAGAAAATCCTCTTGACATAGTGTAGTCCAGTGACTCATGCTCTTTTAAGAGTTTTTTCATATAGGGCAGCGCCTGTTTTCTAGGGCCTCAGTGTTTGCCGGTGGCAAAATGCATCAGTGTAGTTCAGAAGCAGTAACTCTTCTGGGCTTGAACTCCTGACCTCAGGTGATCCACCTGCCTCGGTCTCCCAAAGGGCTGGGCCCACTGCGCTTGGCCTCTTTTTTTTTAATAAGTAGAGAAATTGAGGCTAAAAATTATATACCCAGAGTCACAAAACTGGTCCATGACAGAGCTGTGATTCTAACCCAGGCTAGTCTAATTATTAAAGCCTGGCTCTTTCAGAGAATGAGAAAGGGTTTACATTTTTCATGGGGTTCAAAACTAACTTTTAGTTTCTGAAATCATTTTGCTGGGTACCCCTTACCCACATCCCCAAGGCTCTTATTTCCTTAAGCGGAAAATGAAAGATTGGAAGTATTTCTCGAAAGTTGTCCTGGAGGGTGCTGAAAACCCTGATAACTTGTCCTAACCCAGGCCAGTGAATCCAAATCTCAGGGGCCAGGGCCTGGGAATCTGCATTTCCCCAGACGCTGAGCGGACGGCTGCTCTCTAAAGACTGAGACCCGGACAAGCTCAGGGTTCCTACTGAAACAGGCGTTGGGAGCTGCAGGCTCCACATTCACCCTTACCAGCAGAAGAATACTCCGACCAACGCAGGTCTTTCTACTCGGAAACAACCTTTCAGGTTATTCAGCCTCAGGCCTGCGCCTGGCCTGTTGCCATACTTCACCTGTAGGCGCCCAGGTTGATGCAGCTGATTCCCAGGTTGTATCTGGACCGGATGAAGCCGGGCTGGATCTCCAGCGCGCGCGTGTAGGCCTCCACGGCTTCCTCGCTGCGGTCTCCGTTCGCCAAGGTCGCCCCAAGACGGTTCCATAGGGAATAGTCCTGATGACAAAATCAGAGCTTTCTCACAACCCAGTACAAGCCACAGTCACAGAACATTCCCAGATTTCTCTGCAAAGGAAGATGGCTAAACATTTATTCAGTGCTCACGGGTGGAGACCGTGGCCAGGTGAATTACTACCAGATCTTCAAATGAGTTTCACTTATCAACAGCTAGCACTGGAGGTTGTCATGTTGCTGTTTTAGGTATTTCAGTATTAACGGCTGCAGCACATCATTAGTGCCCAGCACTTGAAGCCATTGGGGGTAATAAAGTGTTGAAGGACTGTCGGCTGTGAAAACTTGTTAACGGAGCACGCTGTGGTTTCTTGGTGCACTGAGCCATCTTACCTCTGGCCGAACAGTTAAGGCGGCGTTAAATGCATCTATTGCTCTATTAAATTCTCCACTCAGGTGAAACAGGACCCCTAGACCTGTCTGTAGGTCTGGGTCAATCATATCTCCATTTTGGTGGGCAGCTTCTAGGTATAATTCCTTCACCCCTTCCAGAACAGAGCTACGAGAGAAAAAACAATTAGATTTGTAATCCCAACAGTCAGAACAGAAATGATTTACTGTTAAATCTTTTGATTCTATTTCAAGAAGTCTCTTCATTACAGACTGGAAAATTTTGCTTAAAATACCTTAACAAGAGGACTATTAATGCTGAGTGTTTTAAAATATGGCTGATTTTCATGAAGTGTGTTGTACACAGATACAGACTGCTGAGTAAGCTCTTCACGAGGAGGGTCCTGCTCACTATGAGCGCCAATGTGGAAACGCCACAGCTGGTTTCCCAGGGCATCAGTGAGCAGGAATTTAATCTAAAGATTTATTGTTGGCAGAAAAGAAACTTTCTAGAAGACCAGACTTCCATTTTTCCCATTCCTTATTCTCAGGCTTGAGAAAACTTGGAGCGTGAGTATTTCTTATACTTTGCCTTGGGTGAATTATGCGTCCAAAGCATTTGACTTTAAAATGTGGCACTCAGATAGATGCCTGTGAGTGCCCACAGTGTACACCATGTTCCTGAAGGAGGTTGGCCCTGGTCTAAGTGTCAGTCTTTCTAATGAGCGATGCTCCTCCAGCAGAATTCCGTCCTGCAAACCATTTGGAGTGGGTGGTGTCAGGGATGTGAGGCTCATTAGTTACCCGTTAGGTGATTAATTGTATCTACGGGTGTTTACTGCCAGCTGTAATATAACGGGAAGTATACCTATCAACTGGGGACTTAGACATCCGCCGGGTGAGGCCTGGAGATCCCTTCTTGCTCTTCACAAGGTACTTGTATTTTGGATTTTGCTTAATCCAATTCTTCAAAGCTTCACAGGCATCCTGCTGATGGCCAGTGTTAGTATAACTCACGGCCAAAGCCATCAGTGCTTTTAAGTTGTTGGGCTGCAATTCTAAGCATCTGAAAACAAAAGAAGCCAATTTCAGATTTTTTTTTTTTTTAAAGCCACCATCTAACAGTTCTTTAGAAAGTATGGGGTCTTTATTAACTAAATACTACAAAAGCACTGTTAAACTTGTTTATGTCAAGTCCTTGGAAAGCACTATATTTATCCACGTAAAAACTGAGACCTCAGCATATTTTTAAGACAGTTAAAACTTACCCTAATGACTGCTAGGTTTGGTAATTTTAAGAAGTGGCTTTAAAACGATGTGGCTTATCCCTGCACGTGATTTATTAGTGGTTAATGTAATGAGATCTAATGAGAAGTAGGGGATATCATTATTTTAGTGTTGCTGTCTCTTTTTTTAAAAAAATGGAGTCTCACTCTGTCCCTGAAGCTGGAATGCAGTGGTGTGATCTCGGCTCACTACAACCTCTGCGTCCTGGCCTCAAGTGATTCTCCTGCCTCAGCCTCCTGAATAGCTGAGATTACAGACACCCACCACACCCAGCTAATTTTGTATTTTTAGTAGAGACAGGGTTTCACCACGTTGGCCAGGCTGGTCTTGAACTCCTGACTTCAAGTGATCCACCCACCTTGGCCTCCCAAAGTACTGGGATTACAGGCGTAAGCCACCACACCTGGCCTTTACTATCAATATATTTAATGTATAAATGTTCTCTTATATTTACATATTAAATGTATAAATGTGTATATACATTTAATATATAATAATGTATAAATATATACATATAAACATATACATATAACATGGGATATATAAGTGTGTGTATATATGTATACACATATTAAAGGTACTTATATATTTATACATTTAATATATAAATATAAAAGAGAACTGACTTGAATGTAGACGTCTAGAGATGAAAGACTGTGCAGTGTTTTGCAAAGGAGAGGGAAATCCCTGTGTTTTCAGAACTGCCAATTTGGATTTACAGGAGGCAATGGCAAAGCTACTCCCCGCCATTCGATTCCATTGGCCTTTAGCAAGGGATTTCCAAACCGAAGTACATGCGAATCATCTGGGGGTCTCCTAAAATCTGCGTTCTGATGCGGTAGGCCTGCTGGGGTGGGCTGGGATCGTGCAGGTTTGACAAGTTCTCAGGTGAAGATGCGGTCTCTGGGTAAGACTTTGAGTAGCAAGCCCTAGACAGTACCCAGTGCCGCTCTGTGGTGAGCCTAATCTCCCAGAAACTTAGCGCTGGGTAGAGAGGTTCACGTGGGATGCATATCACAAACACCTGGGGAGTTTTGAAAACGATTGCTGCCTGGTTCCCAGCCCTGATCAATTAAATGATAATCTCTGGGCTGTGCTTGGGCATCATTTTCCCCTCTAAATGATTCTAATGTGCATGTGTATACAGGGCTAAGAACCACTGACTCAGCTCCAGGTCTGGAGCCAGGAGATGAGGTTTACATTCTGTCTGTTACATACTCTCTGTGTGCCCTTCACCCTTCCTGATCCCCAGTTCTCTCATCTGTAGGAAAAGGCTCTGAAGGCAGGGTCATACCCCAGGCACCAGTACCTCATCAGATACCAACAGAATCTTGAAATCTAGGTTTCCAAGACTGTAAAGCCCTAGAATTTCGAGTGTAGAATTCTTACAATCTAAGATTCCAAAGCTATAGGATTTATACACATACATTATGTATGTACATCCATATAAACATATACATATGGTATATGTGTGTATATACATATATATGTATGTATACACACACATATTCTCTTCCTATAGCACTATATTAAAGGTACTTGCAAGAAAAGGTAGGGAAAGGGGAAGATTGTTTGGTAGAGGCTGCTTTTCCAGGGTTTAAATAGGAGTTCTAATCAAGTAGGGTGTAATTTTACACACACCCCCTCTTCCCATCCCTCCTTTCCCAATGTCATCCAGACCATGAGTCAGTTTTTTTTGAAGAATACTTTCAGATGTTTCAGAAGGCTAAAAAGTTAAAAGAAACTATTCAATGGGTCTGCTTTATGACTGGGCTTAACACAGGCTTTCTCTGGTGCCACTGAATATCCACTGATTTGTAGATAGCAAGACGTGGTTAGGAACGTTATTTCACTACAAGTTGTTTTTCAGAGCTACGTGTGAGTCATATGTGGCATCTCAGCACTTGTCTTGGACAAATTCTTTACCCTGTACTGCAGTAAAGATCAAAGACAAATCTGATACAGGAAGTCCATTAACAAGCATCCACCAGCCCCTTGATTTTGCACTTAGCTTCATTTACCTCTGGAGGGCGACAATAGCTGCTTGTTCATTTTCATTCTCTGCCTGGGTTATCCCGAGGAACTGCCACGCCTGCGAAAGACAACTGATGTTAACACTGCAAGCTGAAGCAGGATTACTGACGGGCTTTGGTTGGTTTGTTTACCTGGGATGGATCCCCTATGCAGAGCCACCTGTCTCAGATGTGAGGGCTACATAAAAGGGAGAAATATCGCATGCATTTCTTCATTCAAACTCTCTTGTGACATCTGGGTCAAAATCCTCCGCCATTAGTCCAAACTCGTTCAGGGTTTATCCTTTCCTATAACCCAGTGCCATGGAAACCTCTGAATTTCTGAGATTTCATTATATTAGGTCTTTTAAAACTAAAAGATAAATATATAAAATTCTACAATTATGAGGAAAGGGGGTGGAAAAATAGCCCAGAAATATAGCTAAATAAAATTTACAATAAGGAATCTCAAGATGTACAGTATGAACTTCACTTGTACAAATGAAAGCCAAACAGTTACTAGAAAGATTCACAGGAGATTTAGGAGCTAGGAAAAGCAAAACAAAACAAAATCTCCTACTGTGTGTTCATTCCTCTAATGTAATCACTGTTGAAACGCAGAAAACATACATAAACACAATCATAACGGAGACATAATTTTAGAGTCTAAATTTACACATTTCATTGTGCCTTAAGCCCCTTTTCATGTTTCAAAATCCTCATAATTTTTAATTTGGATTTTGTTGAATGGATATTTGATTATTTACTCAACAATTTCCTTATCGCTGCAAGCTGGTTGCAGTCATTTGCTACTGTAAATAATATGAAGAACATCTTCAAGCAGATAGCTTATGTTTTTACGTCTGAAGTTTTTAATATAGCAAATTTTCTCTATATGATCCTAAGAACAATAACTCTCACACTGTTGTAAGAGTAATACACACAAGCACAAGCCTCTCATTATACACATTGTCCTCAGATTTGCTGGGGTGCAGATATATTAGGGTGGTAGGGATTTAATGTTTGGGGAGTGTGTAACTCTCCCTCCCAAGGCTGGGAGAGCTATACACCCCCTAAACATTTTTACACACTCCCATAATACCATCTGAAAACAAAACTCCAGGAAAGCACAGTTATCTTAAAGTGCCATTTGAATGGTTCGGCTTTTCCCCTCATGGGTTATTATGGGATATACTTCCTAAACTCATAAAAATACTGATATGCCCCCTTCCAAATATCCTTGATTCTTTAAAATCTCTTAAACGTACATACAACAACCTCTATTTTGATTTCACCTTCCACGTATCTTAGAATGCTTCTTAAGAAAAAGTTGATGAAATCGCCTTTCTCTGGGGGCATTTTTCTAGCCTGCGGCCATGGTGTCAATCTCACTGTGTGCAGTGTTACTGTCTTAGCTTGGAGGTCCCCATAGATTCAGAAGCCCTGGGTCCCTGTCTGGGGTTTGTTAGTTACCACAGGCTCTCATTTCCTCATTTATGAATCTGAGATCATAATATGTCATTAAAAGAATCTTCCAGGGCCCTTTTGTCAAATAATACCTTTTGTCAAATATATTTGAAAACACCTTGTAAAATACTTAGCAGTTACAAATATAAGATGGCATTATTATTTTTAGGGGGTGGGCCATAGTTTCATGTTAGTGTAATAATTTCCTCTTCTACAATGAGCATATATCTTTTATTTTATTTTTGAGACAGGGTCTTGCTCTGTCACTCAGACTGGAGTGCAGTGGCATGATCTGGGCTCACTGTAACCTCTGCCTCCTGGGTTCAAGCAATTCTCCCACCTCAGCCTCCCGAGTAGCTGGGATTACAGGCATGAGCCATCCACGCAACTAATTTTGTTTTGTATTTTTAGTAGACACAGGGTCTCTCCATGTTAGCCAGGCTGGTCTTGAACTCCTGGCCTGAAGTAACCCCCCTGCCTTGGCCTCCCAAAGTGCTAGGACTACAGGCGTGAGCCACCACGCTAAGCCTATTTTTTAAAGATTCTAATATTTTGGTTCAGAATTTCAGCTTTCAGTTCAATCCCATTTCACTGTAAACCTTTTGACCAACAAGATATTACAAGATTTAACTAGTGACCAGTTTAACTGTCATGTTAAACTGTAATGACCAGTTTACTCATCCTCCCTATATCAAGCACAACCAATGATAACAATGAAGGCAAATATTGGTGTGCCAGGCACTGAGCTGAGTACTTTCTCTGTGTGAACTAATTTCATCCTCGCAACACCCAGTGAGACAGTTACTGTTCGGATTTCCACATTACAGATGAGGAAACTGCAGCTTAGAGTGTTTAAATGACTTGCCCTGGGTCCCAACAGGTAGAACAGAATCGGAACGTCTGCAGCTGGGGTAGCACAGCCTGGGAGCTTACCCACTATTCTACATTGTATTCTCAGCCCCAGTATATATACCTATGCCTACAATTTCTGCAGATTCCCTTGGAAACATTCCTTATATGACGATTCCAGAAAATTACAAACGAAAGAAGAAAGCATCACACTACCACTATCTCAGGACGGGCCTTTGCAGGTTCAGGAATCCAGTGGACTCGGACGGCAGAAGCTTCCTGCTGCTCTTCCAGTCTCTGCCTCATCACTCTTCTCATCTCCGAGAAAGGGGTTTTTCTAACACGCAATCTGTTGGTATACTTCTCCTGAGTACAGGCCCCAGCGCTTTCCCACGACCTTCAGATGAATTTCAAATGCTTGCCTATCTCTCACCATTCCCCCCTCCCCTCTTCCACTTAACATGATGCTTCACACCCCTCTGCCTCCCCACGTAGCGTTCTCTGGAAAGGAAAACGTGACTCTCTATTGCCTTCCCTCCCCGCCACCATCCTGCCTCCACTTGTGCAGACAGGCTGGAGGTTGCTAGTCTCCCAGTTCCGTGTGCACACGTGGACACTGCATTTATTACCCTACACCGATTTTTCCACTTGTCTTCCCAGATAGACCATAAACAGGTTTTTCCAACTGATAGCTTTCCCCAGCTTTTCAATATTTTGAGCCAGGACCTGGCATAATTTTTGGGACATAGCATGTGTTCAATAAATGTGGAGTAAACCAGGGTGATGCACAGTGTGACACAAGAACCAGACATCACTATATACTGTCCCTTGAAAACAAACGCCAGGCGCAGTGGCTCACGCCTGTAATCCCAGCGCTTTGGGAGGCCCGAGGAGAATGGATCCCTGAGGTCAGGAGTTCGAGACCAGTCTGATCAACATGGTGAAACCCCGTATCTACTAAAAATACAAAAATCAGCTGAGCATGGTGGTGGGCAACTGTAATCCCAGCTACTCGGGAGGCTGAGGCAGGAGAATCGCTTGAACCTGGCAGGTGGAGGTTGCAGTGAGCTGAGATCCTGCCGTTGCACCCCAGCCTGGGTGGCAGAGCACTCTGTCTCAAAAAAAAAGGAAACTGCTGATGAGCCTCCAGGTTGGTGATTTTGATTTTTTGTTTCCTGTCCCCAACCTTTATTTATAGGCACTATCAATACTGCCGATTAGAAATGAGGTTAGAAAACAAGTACCTATTGGTAACTTCCAAGCAAGTATGCTAAGCTAGATTAACTCCTCTGGGAAGCTTTACTTGATGGAAAGACAGAGTTTGGTGTGTTCTGTCCCTTGCTGGCACATGCCCTTTCTGAGTCTGGCAGAATGAAGGGAGAGAGATACCTCTGCATCGCCAGGGTCCTGAAGAATTGCTGCTTCCATGAACAGGATGGTGACTGGCAGGTCCCCTTCCTTCAGCCTTTTTAAGCCTTCTTCAAATGCTCCAGGCCAGTCCTTGAAGGGGTTTTCAGTGTGAAAGTAATATCCCTGCAACACAGAGACAGACCAGTGAATAAGCCATTGATTTCTCTTTTCATTCTTACATCCAGTAAGAATGTAAATTAAAAAGTCAGGAAACAACGGAGGCTGAAGAGGATGTGGAGAAATAGGAATGCTTTTACACTGTTGGTGGGAGTGTAAACTGGTTCAACCACGGTGGAAGATGGTGTGGCGATTCCGCAAGGACCTAGAAATAGAAATTCCATTTGACCCAGCAATCCCATTACTGGGTATATACCCAAAGGATTATAAATCATTCTACTATAAAGACACATGCACACATATGTTCACTGTGGCACTATTTACAATAGCAAAGATTTGGAACCACCCAAATGCCCATCAAAGATAGACTGGATAAAGAAAATGTGGCACATATATACCAAGGAATACGATGCCAGCATAAAAAAGGATGAGTACGGGTCCTTTGCAGGAACATGGATGAAGCTGGAAACTGTCATTCTCAGCAAAGTAACACCAGAACAGAAAACCAAACACCGCATGTTCTCCCTCATTAGTGGGAGCTGAACAACGAGAACACATGGACACAGGGAGGGAAACGTCACACACTGGGGCCAGTCGGGGGATGGGGGGCTGGAGAGGGATAGCATTAGGAGAAATATCTAATGCAGATGACGGGGTGATGGGTGCAGCAAACCACCATGGCACGTGTGTACATGTAACACACCTGCACGTTCTGCACGTGGACCCCAGAACTTAAAGTATAATAAAAAAATTTAAATTAAATTTTTATTTTGGTTTTTAAATTTATTCATTTTAAATTTCTGCTTTTCCTTATTATGAATATAGCATATTTTCATTGTATAAAGTTTAGATAATACCAAATAATATAACAAGATACGAAAAGAATGATAGGTATACAATGCCACAACCTAGGTATGACCACTGCTAATTTTTTTGAGTTTGCTTTCTTCTGATATTTTTTGTTCTTTTTGTTTTAACAATTCCCCATCATGATTTTAAAAGTACTGACTTCTTAGACATGTTTTCGCTAAGTGTTACCAGCCATCCCCCGAAATACGAATCCCACATACTGTACATCTGTTTACCTACTGCGGCCCTTTGGGGAACTACAAACCACTGTCATAGCTGAGAGTTTTTTGCCTTCAGTCTGGACCAGTTTTTGCCTGTTGGGGGCTGTATTGCCCATCTTGAGAATGCATGTTTTAAAGTTAAAGGTTTTTATAATTGCAAAAATTTAAAGACTACAGAAAGCACAAATAATTGGTATTTTCTCTGAGTATATAAATTAAACAAATAGGCACATATTACATACACAGTCTTACAGCTTATGCCTCACTTAGTTTTATATTGTGATTATTTCTCTATGTTATTAAAATTATTCCTATGGATATATTTATTTACTCAATTCCCTATTGGTAAACATTCAGGTTATTTTAAATTTTTGGTTATCATAAATAAAACTACGGTGAAAGCCTCATGCATAAATCTTTGTCTGAATTTACTTATTACCTTAGGGTAGACTCCAGAGGGATTTATTAGGTTCAAGGTTATGAGCTGTTTGTAAGCCCTTGATATGTGTAGCTAGATTGCTTTTGAAAAAGTTTGTCCCTCTTGAACTCTCATCTGAAGCATGTGAGAGATGTTATTTGTTGCAGTTTTACTTGCGTAGATTATCATAACATCCTTTAAATTTGATAGATAGAAATAAGCTAGTGTGTTGATGATGTTAGCAAGGTTTAAAAGTAGATCAGGAGGAGGCCTTCAGTCTCCACAGGTGCTGAGAAAGACAAAATCCGCCATCAACAGCTACAGGGTATGATGGCTTCTGTGGGGTTGGTGTGGTTATGGGGTTCTGGGAGTGAGGGCTGTGGCACTTAGAAGACCTCGGGAGCACGGATTACAGCCCAGAGTCTGATGATCTGAATCAACGTCCTGTGTTCGCACTTAGCTCTGATTTCCTTGTGGAAAAGAGAGCTACTTTTAATGAGATGGTGGTTCAAATTTTATGAGATTACCTGGCCTATTGAGGGACAGAGTCTTCGGAGGAGAGAGACATTTTAATGGCTATGTAGACTGCAGATCTACTAAAATCAGAGACTATTCATCATCACATCCCCAGTACTTAGTGTAAGAGTAAATGCTCAAGAGATATTTGTTGTATTAGCAAAATATCATGAAAGTTATTCAAAACTGAATAGTACTGAGATGTCCTCCACCACGCAATAATAATACATCCTTATCTAAATACAGTTTTTCTTTTTCTAAATTTATTTTTCATTTTTGTGGGTACCTAGTGGGTATATGTATTTATGGGGTACATGAGCTATTTTGATACAGGCATACAGGCCTACACGTGTGATACGCGTAACTCATATCAGGGTAAATGGGATATCATCACCTCAAGCGTTTATCCTTTTTATGTGTTATAAACAAGCCAGTTATACTCTTTTAGTTACTTTAAAATGTACAATAAATCATTGTTGACTGTGGTCACCCCACTGTGCTATAACATACTAGATTTTATTCATTCTAAACAACCATATTTTACACCCATTAACCATCCCAGCTCCCTACCCGCTCCCCTGCCCATTACCCTACCCAGCCTCTGGGAACCATCATTCCACTCTCTATCTCCATGAGTTCAACTGTTTTCATTTTAGCTGCCACAGACGAGTGAGAACATATGACGTCTATCTTTCTGTGCCTAGCTTATTTTACTTCAACTGATGACCTCCAATTCCATCTGCATTGCTATAAATGACAGGATGCTGTTCTTTTCTATGGTTGAATGCCACACTACTGTGTATATGTACCACATTTTCCTTTCCTTTTTGCTTTTCTTTTTATTTCTTTTTTTTTTTCTTATAGACAGGATCTCATTCTCAGCTCACTGCAGCCTTGACCTCCTGGGGTTGAAGTGATCCTCCAACCTCAGCCTCCTGAGTACCTGGGGCTACAGGTATGTGCCACTATGCCCAGCTAATTTTTTTCCTTTTCCTTTCTTGTTTTTTCTTTTTCTTTTTCGGTAGAGACAGGGTCTCACTCTGTTGTTCAGGTTCACATTGCTTTTATCCATTTGTGTGCTGATGGAAACGAGGTTGCTTCTATATCTTGGGTATGGTGATACATACTTTTTCTAGGTAAGAAAATTCTACATCTTTCTCGAAGGTATTTATACTTATTCCTCAGTGTTCTCCCCAACCCGACCAAGTGTTTTTTAAACGTATAAATCCTGAAGCAGCTGGGATTTCAGGAGTGGTCTGGCTGGTTGTTCACTGTCCTTGGGCAGTAATGGAGTCCTACTGGGGAGTAACTCTAAGGAATCCTCTGCGGAACTGACTTGTTTGTGAGAGTGTCTTCTCTACAGAGTTTGCTTGCTAGTCGTATAATGACCACCTGTGAAATACGGACCAGTCTCCCCTCCACTCTCATGCACTGTATAATGACCACCTGTGAAATACAGTCCAGTCTCCCCTCCACTCCCATGTACTGTATAATGACCACCTGTGAAATACGGACCAGTCTCCCCTCCACTCCCATGTACTGTATAATGACCACCTGTGAAATACTGCCCAGTCTCCCCTCCACTCTCATGCACTGTATAATGACCACCGGTGAAATACGGACCAGTCTCCCGTCCACTCACATGCACTGTATAATGACCATCTGTGAAATACGGACCAGTCTGCCTTCCACTCACATGCACTGTATAATGACCACCTGTGAAATACAGCCCAGTCTCCCCTCCACTCCCATGTACTGTACAATGACCACCTGTGAAATATGGACCAGTCTCCCCTCGACTCCATACACTGTATAATGACCACCTATGAAATACAGAGCAGTCTCCTCTCCACTCCCATGCACTGTATAATGACCACCTGTGAAATACAGACAAGTCTCCACTCCACTCCCATGCACTGTGTAATGACCACCTGTGAAATACAGATAAGTCTCCCCTCCACTCCTGTGCACTGTATATTGACCACCTGTGGAATACAGCCCAGTCTCCCCTCCACTCCCATGCACTGTATAATGACCACCTGTGAAATACACCCCAATCTCCCCTCTACTCCCGTGCACTGTATAATGACCACCTGTGAAATACGGAACAGTCTCCACTCCACTCCCATGCACTGAATAATGACCACCTGTGAAATATGGACAAGTCTCCCCTCCACTCCAATGCACTGTATAATGACCACCTGTGAAATACACCCCAGTCTCCCCTCCACTCCCATGCACTGTATAATGACCACCTGTGAAATACAGCCCATTCTCCACTCCACTACAGTGCACAGTATAATGACCACCTGTGAAATACAGACAAGTCTTCCCTTCACTCCTGTGCACTGTATAATGACCACCTGTGAAATACACTCCAGTCTCCCCTCCACTCCCATGCACTGTGTAATGACCACGTGTGAAGTATGGACCAGTCTCCCCTCCACTCCCATGCACTGTATAATGACCACCTGTGAAATACAGTCCAGTCTCCCCTCCACTCCCATGTACTGTATAATGATCACCTGTGAAATACAGCCCAGTCTCCACTCCACTCCCATGCACTGTATAATGACCACCTGTGAAATACGGACCAGTCTCCCCTCCACTCCCATGCACTGTATAATGA